>CAUYON010103318.1:0-26390 GCA_963573935.1 Arctocebus calabarensis
TTGGGAGGCGGAGGCAGGAGACTCGCTTGAGCCCAAGAGTTGGAGGTTGCTGTGAGCTGTTGTGCCACGGCACTCTATCCAGGGTGACAGCTTGAGACTCTGTCTCAAAAAAATAATAATAAAATAAAAATAAAAAAAATAAGAAAAGACTTCACTTTTTCCTCTTAAAATCTGCTCACAGGTCTATGTTTCTTCTTGTATTTTCATATGCTCTCAAGTTTAACTTTATTGGCAATTAACTGGCATTTTTATTCCTATCAAATTCCTGTGTATATGTCTCAGTTAGTTTGTAACTTGAAGAGGAGAGGAATGTGGTCAGTCCCTTTACATTTTCCAACACCGGCTTTTCTTCAATTTGGAAAACAAATCTATTTGACTTTGTAGGTGTTATCAGCAGAAAGATTTTGAGGGTATTTGGAAGGCAAGGACTAAAGAAGTGAATACAAACTTAAGCAGGGGCTGAGCATGGTGGCTCAGCCAGAGTACCTGTAATCCTAGCACTCTGGGAGGCCAAGACAGGTGGATTGCTTGAGGTCACAAGTTCCAGACCAGCCTGAGCAAGAGTGAGTTACCATCTCTAAAACATAGCCAGGTGTTGTGGTGGGCATCGGTAGTCCCAGCTACTTGGGAGGCTTAGGCAAGAGGATCGTTTGAGGTGGCTGTGAGCTGTGATGCCACAGCACTCTACCCAAGGCGACAAAGTGAGACTCTGTCTCAAAAAAAAAAAAAAAGCAGGAAAGGTTTAAGTTAGGTCTCTGTTTCTGTTTTAGTATAGTTGAGTGATTCTCATGGTGAGGGAACATTAGGCAATGTCTGAAGAAATTTTTAGTTGTCACAAATTTAGGGGGAGGGAGAGAGGTATTGCTATTGACATCTAGTGGGTAGAGAACCAAGACGCTGTTACTCATCCTGCAGTGCACAAAACAGTCATGTCCCCCCCCCCCAATAACAAAGAATTATCCGACCCAAGTGACAGTGCTACTATTGAGGAACCATGGTGTAGCTGTATACTGTTGAGTCTGAAGTCAGATTATCAAAGTTCATATTTCGCTTTTACATTTCCTAATGTGTGTTCCTGACACACATTAGTATTGGCCTCTATTTCTGTAAAATAGAGCTAAAATAGTATATTCCTCAGAAGTTTATACTGAGAATTAAATCAGATAATGTGTACAGTGCCATCATGCTTATTGTTTGCAACATAGGAAATGCTCAAAACTTTCCATTTATAGCGAATATTATATTTGAAACTCATTTTTGTGTCTCTCCTTTTTTTTCATTTGAAATTAGAATTTGAGCTAGTAAAGTGATAATAACCTAGTTCTCCTTATATCCTTGGGGAATGAGTGAAAAATCATTCCTTTTCATATTTGTTTTTAGCCCTGTCTTTTATGTTCTCAAGCCTAAAAGCTTCTGCCATAAAGCAGTAGCTTCTCAGGCCAGGTGCAGTGGCTCACTCTTGTAATCCCAGTACTCTGGGAGGCCGAGGTGGGCGAATCGCCTGAGCTCACGAGTTCAAAACCAGCCTGAGCTAGGTGCAACCCGGTCTCTAAAAAATATCCAGGTGCTGTAGCGGGTGCCTGTAGTCCCAGCTACTTGGGAGGCTGAGACAAGAGACTTGCTTGAGCCCAAGAGTTGGAAGTTGCTATGAGCTATGACGTTATGACATTCTACCAGGGTCAACAAAGTGAGACTCTGTCTCAAAAAAAATAAGTAAATAAATAAATAAGAAGTTGCTTCTCGGGCAGCTCAGTCTGCAAGGGCTCCGGTCACATACACCAAGGGTGACAGGTTTGATCCTGGCCCGGGTCTGCTAAGCAAAAATGACAACAGCAACCAAAAAATAGCCAGGCTTTGTGGACGCCTGTAGTCCCAGCTACTTGGGAGGCTGAAGCAAGAGAATCGCGTAAGCCCAAGAGTTGTGTGCTGTGATGGCACAGCACTCTACACAGGGCCGACAGCTTAGGACTGTGTCTCAAAAAAAAAAAAAAAATAGCTTCTCATTGTAGAAGCTGGCCAGCAGTTCTCTATATGTTGATTCTCAGCAAATATTTAACAGTTTAATAGAACTTGATCCTATGACTTTATTCCCATTTCCCTTTCCATTTCCCTTATAAACTGAAGTAGGCTAGGCAAGGTGACTCACGCTTGTATTCCCAGCACTCTGGGAGGCCGAGGCAGGTGGATTGCTTAAGCTCGTAGGTTCGAGACCAGCCTAAGCAAGAGCAAGACCCTGTCTCTGTAAATAGCTGGGCATTGTGGCAGGCACCTGTAGTCCCAGCTACTTGCCAGACTGAATCAAGAGAATTTCTTGAGTCCAAGACTTTGAGGCTCAGCGCCTGTGGTTCAACAGGCTAAGGCGCCAGCTACATACACCTGATCTGGTGGGTTCGAATCCAGCCTGGACCCACCAAGCAACAGTGACGGCTGCAACCAAAAAATGGCCGGGCATTGTGGCGGGCGCCTGTAGTCTCAGCTACTTGGGAGGCGGAGGCAGGAGACTCGCTCGAGCCCAGGAGTTGGAGGTTGCTGTGAGCTGTGACGCCAGAGCACTCTACCTAGGGAGACATAGTGAGCAACTCTATCTCCAAAAAAAAAAAAAATATATATATATATATATACACATATGTATATATAAACTTATATAAATTAAATATATGTTTTTTTAAATATTTACATATGTATATACATAAAATGAAATAAATTTTCTTTTTTCTTTCTTTTTTTTGAGACTGAGTCTTACTCTTTCGCCTCAAGCTAAAGTAATGTAACATCGTAGCTCGCAGCAACCTCAAACTCCTGGGCTCAAGGTATCCTTATGCCTCCCTAGTAGCTGCACTATAAAGTATGTGCCACCACGTCTGGCTAGTTTTTCTATTTTAAATGGAGATGGGGTCTTGCTATTGCTTAGGCTGGTCTAGAACTCCTGAGCTCAAGCAGTCCACTCGCCTCTGCCTCTCAGAGCACTAAGATTACAGGCAGGAGCCACCAAGCCCTGCTTAAACTGAAGTAAATTTTCACTGGTTTTGGCTCATGTTATTACTTGTTTGTGACTTCTGGAAGGTAACTATTTTGTTGTTGTTGTTGTAGTTGCCGCCATTTGTTTAGCAGGCCTGGGCCAGGCTTAAACCCACCAGCCTTGGTGTATGTGGCCGCAGCCCTACCCACTGAGCTGTGGGTGCCACCTAACTATTTTTGTTTTTGGCTTTTTTGTTGTTGTTATTTTTTATTTTTTGGCCAGGGCCAGGCTTGAACCCACTACCCCTTGTATATGGGGCCAGTGCCCTACTCCTTTAGCCACAGGCACCACCCTATTTTTTTTTTTTTTTTTTTTTTTTTTTGAGACAGAATTTCACCATGTCTGCCCTCGGTTGAGTGCTGTGGCATCACAGCAACCTCAAACTCGGGCTTAAGCGATTCTGTCGCCTCAGCCTCCCAAGTAGCTGGGACTACAGGCACCTGCCACAACACCCAGCTATTTTTTGTTGTAGTTGTCATTGTTGTTTAGCTGGCCTGGGCCAATTTCAAACCTGCCAGCCTCATTGTATTTGGCTGGCGCCATAACCACTGTGCTATGGTCGCTGAGCCTGGAAGGTAACTATTTTTATAACTGAAGTCTGAGTGCACTTTTACATGTATGAAAGGTACAGGCAAGCATTCCTAATGACTTAGAGCTAGACCTAAGTATGCATTTGTGACTCTAAATCACAATCCATATCTTTATCTTTCTTGTTGCTATATAATACTATAGTCTCCATAAAACTCTCATTCCTGTGAGTCTAAATGATATGGCTGGTTTGTTATGTTGGTTTTAATCTTTTATTTTAAAAAAAAAAAATCGACTCGGCGCCTGTGGCTCAACGGGCTAAGGCGCCAGCCACGTATACCTAAGCTGGAGGGTTCGAATCCAGCCTGGGCCCGCCAAAGAACAATGGCGGCTGCAACCAAAAAAAAAAATGGCCGGGCGTTATGGCGGGCGCCTGTAGTCCCAGCTACTTGGGAGGCAGAGGCAGGAGCCTCGCTTGAGCCCAGGAATTGGAGGTTGCCGTGAGCTATGATGCCACAGCACTCTGTCCAGGGTGACAGCTTGAGGCACTGTCTCAAAAAAAAAAAAAAAATCACAGCGCCAGATGCAGTGGCTCACACTTGTAATCTTAGCACTTTGGGAGGCTGAGGCAGGTGGATTGCTTGAGCTCAGGAGTTTAAGACCACCCTAAGCAAGAGCAAGATTCCATCTCTAGTAAAAAAATGGAAAAACTGGCTTAGCCTTGTGGGAGGCATCTGTAGTCCCAGCTACTCAGGAGGCTGAAGCAAAAGGATCTCTTGAGCCCAAAAGTTTGAGGTTGCTTTGAGGTATGATGCCATTGCATCTTACCCAGGGCAACAGAGACTGTCCCAAAGGAAAAAAAAAGAGTTCTCACCTTGACTGGTTACTGTTTGGGAGTTTAGTAATCTAGAAGGGAAAAGCCTACAAAATGTAACATTTGTTTCCTACTTCAAGGTGACATTGATGGTTACTGCCTCAGTATTATAATTAGTTATATTGTATGTTGTTTGTCCATATCCATGATTAAATTAAAGAAAACAAGTATCTTTGAATTTGCTGATGTCTGTTTGTTTATAAGTGGTCTGGAGTCTTGCTGTCAGCCTGATTTTAGGTCATGTGCATAGTTGTTGGAAGATAGGCTATGTTCCCACTGAATGCTGCCATGCATACGTACATATATATGTGTGTACAAATACACACGTGTATTTGTATTTATACAAATTTGCTTCTTTTAACTTTTTTGCTAGAAAATGATGCATCCTGTTGCCAGCAGTAATCCAGCTTTCTGTGGGCCTGGCAAACCTTCCTGCCTCAGTGAAGATGCCATGAGAGCTGCTGATCAGTTTGACATATACTCCTCCCAGCAAACCAAGTACAGCCACGCAGTCAGCCACAAACCAATGGTTTGTCAGAGGCAAGACCCGTTAAACGAAACACACTTGCAGACTACAAGTGGCAGGAGCATAGAGATAAAAGATGAACTAAAGAAAAAGAAAAATCTCAACCGATCTGGTAAGCGTGGCCGGCCTTCGGGAACCACCAAATCAGCAGGATACCGGACCAGCACAGGCAGACCCCTGGGAACCACCAAAGCGGCTGGATTTAAGACAAGTCCAGGCAGACCTTTGGGTACAACTAAAGCTGCAGGATATAAAGTCAGCCCAGGGAGACCTCCAGGTAGCATTAAAGCTCTGTCCCGTCTTGCGGATCTTGGTTATGGCTGTGGCACTGCTGCTTTTCCTTATCCTATGATGCATGGCAGAGCAGTTCATGGGGTAGAGGAAACCAGCAGTGAAGTCAAGCCACCCAATGAGTGAATGAGGCAGAAAAAGAGGACCAAGTTTAGAAGATTGTGAATAATTCCAAAGCTTCTTGGTTTTATTTTGACATACATTTTTTATGGCCTGGGCTTTTCAAATTTGTTTTCCTGTTTGATTTTTCTCCCTGCTTTTGTTCAGAAGCTGCCATATGCTAACAGATGCACTCAGGGCATAAGCAGTGGCATTATATTTGTACATAGGTTCAAGTATAATACCTAACAAAGTCATTTTTGTTTTCCTTTATAGTTACAGTCATGTCTCATGTTTCATTAGTACTTTGGGGCCATTCAAAATAGATGCTTTATGTGCTAATCAGCTGAAACCATTATACCTATTAGTTTGTGAAGTAAATCTACAATATAATAAAGATACGGTCTAAGGTATTTTTAACTGATAGAACAAAAAAAAATGATTTAGGATTACTTGAATCACTAATTGTGATTTACTCACTAATTGTGAGTGGAACATTTATTTTCACAAGACAGGACACAGATATTTGTATGCTTTGATTCAGGTGTTAAAAAAACCTTATTTTTAGTGTTCTAGGTTGAAGCAGCTTATTTATTGACGTACATGGCATTAATTGATTTAACCATTTTTCCTAAAATAATTCTTTAGTCTTTGAGCAGTGATAGGTTGTGTTATTTTTTAACTGCCTAAGAGCATATATACCAAACACTACAAACAATTCTTACTTAGAAAAAATTTAAACTATTTTATAAAAACTGCACATTACATTTTTGGTGAAATACCATGAATTCTGAGAATAGCATATTTCATATGGTAGAAAAATAAACATTCTCAAGGTCTGCATGTAGCTATAGTCACTATATTTTGCCTTTCAGATAATTATTGAGTTTTAAAGTATTATGTTTTAAAACATTAATGTTGGTCATTTATTTGAAATATTTTTAATTTTTCTGAGAAATTGTTCCATTGCATTAGCACTTAATGTGTTTTCAGGTTTATATCTACCAAAGGACACAGATTTAATGGTAGACTGTAAAACTGGTATAAACAGAATGCAGTTTCCTGACCATAAGAACCCCGATATTAAAAAATATATAGGAATCCATCTATGCATGAAACATGTGAAGAATATGTTGGTTAGTTTAATTAAATATCTTATCGTGGCTTCAGTGAGACCACTTCATCCAAAAGAAAATTTTTCCCCCTAATGTTTGTTTTTAAAACAAGGTAGAAAAGAAAAAAAAGTATTGGATAGATACGTATAATACGGACAGAGGGAAATCTTTTGTCTTTCCTTTCTGAGAGTAATGTTCCTTGTTAACATACATCTAATTTATTGTTTGTTCTAAATAAGTATAAACTTCAGACTTGAAAAAATTCCACTGAACTTTACAGTGTTTGTACTTGTGGATTTTAAATGCCTTTGAGATGAAAATAGATTTTCAGGACCCCAAAACTTTTAAAATAATTAAAAATTTAAAAGGACACGTATTGTTTGGGCTTGCTCTCAGTTAATGCAAAAACTGATTGCAAATGGATGTCATGTTTCATACCTTTTTTATCAGGAAAAAAGCAGCAAACCTTCAGGTGTTCCAGCGATGCCTGACACAATGAGCTGGACTTTATGCTGCTCTTTACAGTAAAAGATGTTGCATTGTATGCGGGGACTATGTGTGCACTGGCGTCTAAGACAGTGACCTCAACAATATTAGCTTTGCACAAACCATAGAGAAAGATGTGGAAGATGACTTATCAGTTGGAATATTCTGGCAGCTAAATTGCTACAAGAGCTTCTTGCAGAAGCTTCTAATATAAAACTTTTAATAATTTACTCGTAACAATAGAACTTCTGACACACACAAATGCTTACATCTTTATTCGTATGTTCATTTTTATTTACTTTTCTTATGTATATGTCACTTAGCTGATTCTCACAATGATTTTAAGTAGTTGGCTGCTTAGAAATCATTTTTTAGGGCTGGGTATGGTGCCTCCCACCTGTAATCCTAGCACTCTGGGTGGTCAAGGAAGAAGAATTGTTGAGTTCAGGAGTTGGAGACCAGCTTGAGCAAAACTGAGACCCTGTCTCTATTAAAAGTAAAAAAATTAGCTAGGCACCATGGTGTACACCCATAGTCCCAACTACTTGGGAGACAGGCAGGAAGATCAGTTGAGCCCAGGAGTTTGAGGTTGCTGTGAGCTATGATGATGCCCCTGCACTCTACTTAGGGTGACAGAGTCAAACTTTGTCAAAAAAAAGAAAAGAAAAAAATCCTTTTTCAAGCTAGTTCCTAAAGAAAGTTGTTTAATTAAATGTCTTACCATAGAATAATACACAGCATTGTCAAGGATTTGATAGCATGTTTTAAGTCCATTTGACATTTCCTTTGTAGTTTATTTTCATTCCTGATTTTGTTATACACATATATACTCTTTTTCTCCTCTGCCCTTTCATATATTCATTCCTCTTCCCCTACCCTCACCCTCTAGCACATCTACTAAGTGGTGCTGTGCTGTGTGTCAGAAGATAAAACAGGTGTATTATTGTATAATTAATTTTGTATACATGTTTATGAAATCAACTAAAGGAGTCCTGTTCATAACAGTGTTTATTATCAGGAGCTATGTCCCAAGAACAAAAGGGGGGAAATGGCTACCTTTATGAATGGATAACATCATTTAGAAAGCTGAATTTTCTGTTCATGTGAACAGTTACCTGGAATATTAGATCTGTACACTGGTGAGCATGTCCTGGTTCCATTTACTTTTCTCCTTGTGAACAGTTTACTGGTGCCATGCTGAAGAAAAATACATCTAAGTAATAACATGAATGAAGTCTTAAAATATTAAATATTTTACTTCTATATAATCTAAAGACTATGTTGTGCATCTTTTGTAACACTGTCTCTTGTCATGATAAACACTGAAATAGCATGTTAAACAGTTGCCTACACTTCAGTATAATCAGTTGGGGAAGACTGGCCTTCTCCCCCTACTCTATGATTATTCCTTGAAAGGTAAATTGCTAATTTTATACTGTGTAATTCTGTTCTTCACAAAATAGGTTTCATTATTCTATATTAAAACTATTGGTCAGAAAATGATCTGCTATTCAAGTAAGTTTACTTTTTTTTCTTTAAGACAATATTTTAACATGCCTTATTTATTATTGTTATATTAACAAATAAGGAGCTAATCCAGATGAAGTTTTCATTTTTTGACAGATAAAACCTTACATAACTAATCTTTAGTATGGGATGATTTTGATACTATCTTTGGAGTTTTGCACTGGATATTAAAAAGATATTGAAAGAAAATAAGTAGCATCTGCTTTAATTTTTAATATATGGGAACATTTTTTAAATCAGTGTTTCAATCAGACTAGAAAATTCTTTATATTTTTAATTTACTTTTTAAAAGAACCATCTGTCAAAGTAATATTTATTCCAAACTGATGTTCGTGTGAATTTACATGTATATTTTCATGAACTAAGGATAGAGTTTCTTTGAGTTAAGGAGGGAAAAAAATTTGGATCCATTTATTGGGTTAAGGGTGATTAATTCAGTGTTAAGAATAAACCACACTGTGTGACGTAAATTAAACTTCTACTTTATATTCTCCGAAGCTTTAAAAGAAAAATCATTTTTCAAGGTTGGTTGGTGTGGTAACACTACTGCTACTGCTGTCATTGTCTCTATATGCAGTAAAATTTTATTATCCCTTTATAGCAAAATGTAATAAATTTCAACAGTGAAAAATTTTTTTCATTGGACATAAAAAATTTTGATGCTATAATGTTTTTGTTTTTATTATAGCTTAATTGTATGCTATTAAACTCTAGGATGTATCTAAATCTTTCCTTTGCTTTTTCTCCCTCCCCTCAAGTAGATAAGTCTCTGCTCTCAAATATAATGTATTTAATTTTTAGAAATTTAATGCTGTAGTAAATCATGTGTGTGATTTAAAGTAATCAGACCCACTTTGATTCTTTAAGTTTTCACGATTTCCTTTCTTCACAGGTAATTTTGGAGAAAATAATTACCAATTAACTGATAATAAGCACGCTGTCCTCTGCTGTAAAAAGTCTTAATAGATAACTGTATATGTTTTTCTGTCCATGAACTTGAGCTACTCGTGTGCAATTATGTGTATGGGAATGGAGTAGTGTTCATGATTTGTATCTACATCACCATATGGATGTATATTTATTAATAAAGTCATGATTTTAAAACCAATTGTACTTCTTTATTTTTTAGTCTGATATTTTTCAAGTAGATAAATGGTAAACATTTTTCATAATTGTGGATCTTATATATTTTGTAGTATTTTGCTTTCTTAAATCTGCCCCCTTACTTTTTTTTTTTGTTTGTTTTGAGACAGAGTCTTACTATGTCACCCTTGGTAGAGTGCTGTGGCGTCACAGCTCACAGCAACCTCAAACGCTTGGGGCTTATGCAGTTCTCCTGCATCAGCCTCCCAAATAGCTGGGACTACGGGCACCTGCCACAATGCCCAGCTAGTTTGTAGTGTCATTGTTGTTTGGCAGGCCCGGCCTGAGTTTGAACCCTCCAGCCTTGGTGTATGTGGCTGGCACCCTAGCCGCCAAGCTATAGGCGCTGAGCCTGCCCCCTTACTTTTATATTATTTTTTATTTTTTAATATTCATAAATTCATTCATTTAATTAGGTGGAGTCTCACTCTGTCACCATGGGTAGAGTGCCATGGCCATAGCTCACAGCAACCTTAAACTCTTGGCCTCAAGCAACCCTCTTGCCTCAATCTCCAAGTACCTGGGACACCACAATGCCTGCGAGTTTTTGTATTTTTAGTAGAGAAGGGGTCTTGTTCTTGCTCAGGCTTGTCTCAAATTCCTGAGCTCCAGCAAACCACCCACCTTGGCATCCCAGAGTGCAAGGATTACCAGCATGCCACCATGCCCAACCCTTCATTATTCTTGGAAGACTTTGCTTTAAGGGTACTTGCAACACTTGAATAAATGATCGTACCTTCCTTCTTAAAAATCACAGGTGGCTCGGCTCCCATAGCTCAGTGGTTAGGGCACTGGCCACATGCACCAAAGCTGGTTGGTTCAACAACGACAACAATAACAAAGTAATGAATAGCCAGGGTTATGGTGGACGCCTATAGTCCCAGCTACTTGGGAGGCTGAGGCAAGAGAATCACTTAAACCCAAGTGTTTGGGGTTGCTGTGAGCTGTGACGCCACAGCACTCTACTGAGGGTGACATAATGAGTCTGTCTCAAAAAAAAAAAAAAAAATTAAAAAAACTCTTGGGCGGCGCCTGTACCTTAGTGAGTAAGGTGCCAGCCCCATATACCGAGGGTGGTGGGTTCAAACCCAGCCCCAGCCAAACTGCAACAAAAAAAAATGGCTGGGCATTGTGGCAGGCACCTGTGGTCCCAGCTACTCTGGAGGCTGAGGCAGGAGAATTGCCTAAGCCTAAGGAGTTGGAGATTGCTGTGTGTGGTGACACCACAGCACTCTACCGAAGGTTAATAAGTGAAACTCTATCTCAAAAAAAAAATGTTTTTTAAGTTAAAATAAATAAAAAATAAAAATCTCATGCAATGAACAAATTTCATATGTATATAAATATATATTGTTGTGTGACCGGAGACTTGAGGGACTATAGCTTTGCCTCAAGTGTAAATCCGCACTGCAATGTTAAGAAGGGCAAGAAGCAGGCTACAAGCTCTTTTGTGGCAAATAGCCAATTAACTTTATTTCTTACTACCTTATATACTTTTGCAGTCATGTGCACACTTAAATCTGTGATTTACAATATTCATTATTTGACTTTAAACTTAAGTGGCAGATATCCTATCCCAGAAAACAGCACAATACTCTTCTACTTTTAGGTCTTAAAAAATCTACATAAAATAAGAGAGACAGAGCTGTAGGAGAACTATTTCCTCACATACTTAACAAGTTAACCTTAAATGGGTCTTTGTCTTTGTTTCTTAACAGTGCTAAGATCTTTAAGCATTTGACAAAATGTCTTTACATTTTGTCAACCTCTGGCCAAGCCTCTAGGCAAGAACCTAGGAGACAATGGCTGCAAAAACTTCAAAGTATCTGTTCCTGGATAACCAGAAAACAGTCTTTGTGTTTGCCTCAGGGTTGCCCAAATCCATTGCTTTTTCTGTGAAGGCAAAAGCCAGTTTAACCCATTGGTGGCTTACTCAAATGAGAAGTACATGAGACATACATGTGGGGATTTCTAACCCCACATTGTTCTCACCATTAAACCAAGGTCCATTGTATCAAAGTAACACTTTTTATGATGATAATATCTGCCCCTTTAGTACGAATGTTTGAGATATTTCCACATTTCTGATTTCATGTGTGCTTCCCTCAAGTTATACTAGTTTTCTTATGTTATTTAAATTACTTCTTGATAAATGTCAAATATTAATTGACTAAAATAATTTTTTGTAAAAACCTTCATTTTCTGAATGTGCTATTATTAAAGTATGTCTAAAACAGGAAGACTGAATGGATCTCAATATTTTGTAAACTTGACCTTACTGTGATTTCTTCTAGGCTGGAGAGAGAGAATATCTGAGCTGTAAGTTTCAGGTCTTAGACTTCAAATCTCAGCCACAAATTATAAGATGTTTTCTCTTAATGACATGCAGCAAATTGGTATTTTAAATATGCTAGAGTAGTATTTTATTAACAAAAATAGTTTGATATTATGTTACATTACAAAGAATTCGGTTAAAGTCCAGAGGGATTTAATCAAAGAGATTCGTTCTAAATTTTCATAATATCTCTAAATATATTTTAACCTCATGGTAACTGATTGCATTTTAGAAATATGGACAACATCATCCTTGAGATTACTACAATGTAATACAAACATTACAGTGAAAAAAATCAAGTATGAAATGTAATAAAAGTCCAGATTCTACTAAATCTTTAATTCTTAAAAAAGCCTTTAAAATAATCAATCTAGTATTGTCCTTTGAGAATCTTTTTTTAATATCAGACTACTTTCCCCTGCTTTTATTTTTCTAATCTCTGTTTTAAACAAATTATCATTTTATTAAATCATTGAAATGACTTTTGAGCCTAACAGTCAAATAAAATATATAAACAAGTATTTCATTATGAAATTTAAAAAAATCTAATAAAATAATTACATTTCTAAGGGTCTACAACAAAGTAGACATACAAATACCTCTGGGAGCGGAAGGCATTTAGTAGGCAGTGAGGATCACATAAAAGGGGGAGGTAACATGGGAACTTGAAAACTCAGAGAAGAAACACAAGAAAAATATAGAAATAAAACTTGAATTAGAAAAGACCAACAAGAGAATGCACATAGTTTAACGCATGCTGAAAATCTTAAAGTAGACATAAAAACTATTAAAATAATTAATAGATTAAAGGCATTAGAAAATAATAGAAACAAAATGGAAACAATGTGCATGAAATTAGAGTTGCCAGATAAGAATATAAAATAATAAAACAGAGCAAAAATTGGAAATTATATCTAAAGAGAAATTTTATTAAAAATAGTGAAGCTTGGCCAAGCACAGTGGCTCAAGCCTATAAACCTAGCACTCTGGGAGACCAAGGCTTGAAATCAGGAATCAGAGACCAGTTTGAACAAGAGTGAAACCTCATCTCTACTAAAAACAGAAAAACTATTCAGGCTTTGTGGCAGGTATCTGTAGTCCCAGCTACTGGGAGGCTGAGGCAAAACAATCAAGAGTTTGAGGTTGCTGCAAGTTATAACACCATGGCACTCTACCCAGAGTTGCAAAGTGAGACTCGGTCTCAAAAAAATAAAAGAACAAAGAAAGAAAAAGAAAAGCTTCAGGTTGTGTATACCAGTATGTATTAGGAGAAATTTGACTGATTCAACATATACTATAATTGTTGAAATTTAAAAATGAATAAAGAATCCTATAAGGAGTCAAACAAAAAGGTAAAGAAAATAAAATCTTCAGGAGTCAGACTTATCCACAGCAACATTTATCTCTAAAAAAGCGTGAGAAAACCTATATGATTTAAATATGCAAGAACTCAGGGAATATTGTTTATATAAAACTGTCTTGAGGAAGAATACCACTACAAGTTGGACTCTAGCCAAGCAAAAAACATCTAGGAAAACTGGCAATGCTGCACATTTAGCTACAGATTTAAAATGGAAAGACAGCATTAGCAAGCAGAATGAATAGGAAAAAATATATATATACTCTGACAATATAAGAATGATTCTGCTAATAAAAATTTGGAGAAACTAGAAAAAAAGAACGTGGAAATGAGATTCAATTCACTGACACCCTCACGTCTTCCTTAAACATCCCATTCACCCCTGGGGCTCCTCAGATCATCTACATTCCAATAACTCAGACATCTTTATTTCTACTTCTTTCACTTCAATACTGTTTGCACTAGAATATCCAATTGCCTATTTGGCATCTTATGTTGAGTCTTAAATAGATATTACAAATTTAACAACATAGAAACCGAATATAATATTCCCCTATGGCTCGATCTGCTTATCTACCTGTGTTCCTCTTGTCAATTAATCGCTCTTCTAGACACCAAATTCTTCAACACAAAAATCTATAAGGTACATAGAGTAGAACCTCTGTAAGTTGACCACCCATGGAACTGTAACAAACTGGTCAAAATACACAGGTGGTCAACATAAGGAAGAAGGCCTATTGTACTGATATGTACCTGTGATCCATGTCCAGCCCTGAAAATTAGGTCAACTTACAGAGGTGGTTAATGTAGGTTGGTGGTCAACTATGGAGGCTCTACTGTATTTCTTTCTTTCACAGCCCTCCCCTTTGATTAACCATCTAATCTGTGGCAAGTTTTCCTACTAAGGAAGTCTTGAATACACTTACTTTTTTAAAGCCATTACATACACTTTATTCTAAACCCTCATTACATCTTCCTTCCACCTGCTCTCTTTTTCCCACTATAATCCAATCTTCATTTAATAATTCAAATGCTTTTTCGAAATGCAGATTATATACCTCCTCTGCTTAATTTTTCAATCAATTCCCATCACACTGTAAGATCAATGGAATCTACATTACCTTCCACAGCCCTGGTGAAAAAATTAGCTGGGCATTGTGGCTTGTGGCGGGCACTTGTAGTCCCAGCTACTTGAGAGAATGAGGCAGGAGAATTGCCTAACCAACATTATGGCATGTGGTACATGCCTGCATCTCTGAACTATTTTAGCTCCGCTCTAACCATTTCCTCATTGTTCTCTGCAGCCATATTTGTTTCCTTTCTTTTCTCTAAATATGATAACTTGTTTTATTCTTAGAGTATTTCGGCTAGCTTTCCTTCTTCCTCAATTTTTTCTCCTGATCTTTTTTTTTTTTTTTTTGCTAGCTACAGTTGTCAGCTTATATGTCCTTTCCACAAGGAGGTCTGAACTGGAGAAAACTCATCAATCTAATGCATGTCACCCATACACTACTTAGCATCTATGACTACCAGATATAAGGCTTCTTATTTATGCATTTAATTGTTTCTCGCCACATGGGTCATCATCTAGTTTGACCATATGGTTTGTCCAAACTAGGACAATTGAAAGTGTAAGAGAAAGCTATAGTTAATTTTGCAAAAGGGGAGGCATAAAACAGGGCTTGTCCTAAATGAAAAAAGAAAAGTGATTATTCTAACAAGGCCTGGCATAAAGTTGTTGGGCAGCAAATGTTTTGAATGAATAATCTCTCCTACTCATTTTCATCAAGACACTATGCATTCTGATGCAAATGAATCAGATCAAATTAAATTTTACCAACCACATTGCTTGGCAAAATGTTAGTGAATAGGAAGTATACACAATGTATGTGCATATGTGTATTTATAATATGTGTTGGGTATATGCTCAGGCCCGGCCTATAATCTTAGCATTTCTGGTAGAACAAATGGGAAGATCCCTTGAATTCAAGTGTTCCAGACCAGCTTGAGCAAGAGTGAGACTCCCCATTTGTACTAAAATATAACAAATTAGCTGGGCATTGTGACTTGTGGCGGGCACTTGTAGTCCCAGCTACTTGAGAGAATGAGGCAGGAGAATTGCCTAACGAACATTATAACAAAAGATGCCTCTCTCTCCCCTATCACTCAAGCAGTTACAAAGCTTTTTGGAAGCTTTATACCAGGTGCCAGGGACAGTAACAAAATAGTATATATATTTTTATTACATCAGTAAAATAGTCACTGAATTTTAGGGCCAAAGGAAACCATCTGAAGTGTGCTTCTCAAGGATTCCATGTCTGTGCTGGACATTCTGCATTTGTCCCTTGAGATCCACTTCTACCTTCCTGTGTGCCACAGGAGGCTTAACTTTAGAGAATGCATCAACAAACTTCTTTGTCCTCTAGGCAGTCTGGGTTCTACCAATGGATAGCATCACAGGATGTCAAAGGAACACAATATTTCCCAAAGGAAGTTGGCCATAGAACTCAGTCTTCAAGTATTATCTTGTCTAGCTAACATAGTCTGAGACATTCCAATTTAATCTAGTAGCTAATCTGGAATATAGGTTTGATCTGAGCAGTAGAATCACAATAAATGATACAGAATAAAGGATTTAAGAAAGACTTGATGTTGATCATACCCAACTGATGGGGTAGTTTATGTAAGTATGATCCCTGTGTCTGGTAAGTTCCTAAAGTTGCTAATGGTCAACTGGGCTAGCCTCTGGAAAGAATAACTGCTCATGAACTAAAATAGAACAAGGACAATTGGAACCAATGAGGACAAGGTAAAACTTGCATCTCTCTGTCCAAATCTTCCACTTGAATGCCACTGGTGATTTGTGGGAGAGGCTGACACTATGAGCTGGAGTGACACAATTTCCTGGCTCAGGAATTTGAGAAAGTAAAAAAGGAGAACTTAGAAAAGTGAAGGTTCACAACAACCGGAAGAGCAAACAGGTCACAGGTGACAAATAGGAGCTGCCAAAGTGCATGTCCCAGACAATGACCTTCAGAACACAGGAGAGGCTGCTGCTGCCCCTCTGCCTTCCAAACCCTGAGCAAATTTTCATGAGGTCTTAACATGAAATCGTGGAGAAAAGAGAATTCTGGGAGGTATAATTCCATCTTGCCAAATTGACATAGTTCATACAGAGAAAGGTTAAATTGCATACTGAAAATTGGATATTTTAAAATAATTTTTAAAAGAGCCAGTTCTGAAATCCAGATTCCCAGAGTGTCAGCCCAGTATTGGTACAGATACACCCTGCCAAAGCTATCCGTTCAACACATTTTCCCTAAAATAAACACTACAGTTTCCTACAATGTTTGACGTTAGGGCACTTTCCAAATAAAATGTTTTCAAAAGTCTGTAATGAAGAATTACAGACATGTGCTCTGACTGTTCACAGGATCATTAGAAACAAAAATAGTTTGTATCAGACTGCAGATGACTCACCAATATCAATATACAAAACAGTAGATCAGCCAGTGTTTTTCCAAAGCCTCACATTTTATTGCTCTCTACTTCATTCATTTATGTTTCAGACTTTTTCAAAAACCTAACTCAAATAAATGTCACAAGAAACCATAGAAAACATACTCTTTCATGTGAACAATTTTGTATTTTATTGACACAGACTTAATTAAGGAATCTTTTGTAGCACTAAAATATATTTCTTCTTTTGAAAATTTTATTTAATTTAGAATGCTTAAGTCTGACATTTAGCTTTGTTTTAAATGGTGAATAATATAGAAACTTATTTGGGCCATTAATTTTATTTCTTTAATGTATGTATTAATAGAAACAATAAAAGCCATAATAAAATTTTATCTATAAATTTATTCTCAAAATAATCCTTAACGTTAACATATTTTGCAAATATAAGAAAAATTCCCCAATATAGCTGAGAAAAATTTGACCTTTTTTAAAAATAATGACAATGGATTTTTATGCTTTATGATATTTAAATAGCTACCAATGAAAATTCTGTACCCAACAGCTGAAGGTTCTCATCATCAAATCCAAATAACAGTTTAAACATTAGCAATCAGATCATTTTTCTCCAACAATTAAGTGTGCAGTTAAATTAATATGTTTCTTACTAAGATAACCAGGAACCTCTTTAAAGAATGACAGTAATAAAATATGCATTATACCTTTTCAGCAAAAGAGTACCTATATGCAAAATATAGATCTTACCTATAATTCTAAATGATTCCACAAAGCAATCAGATTTTGATAAACACTCTATTTCTATGTTATTTTTGCTTCTGTTATTTTCTTAATATTTTTATTTTATTTCATTATTTCTTTTTGGAGACAGAGTCTCACTATGTTGACCTTAGTATAGTGCTGTGGCGTCACAGCTCACAGCAACTTCAAACTCTTGGGCTTAAGCGATTCTCTTGCCTCAGTCTTCCAAGTAGCTGGACTATAGGCACCTGCCACATAGCCTGGCTATTTTTTATTGCAGTTGTTGTTCGGCAGGCCCAGGCCAAGTTCAAACCTGCCATACCCAGTGTATGTGGCTGGTGCCCTAGCCGCTGAGCTACAGGCACCGAACTTCTATTATTTATTTTTAAAACATAATTATAATATTCAGTTTACATAAGCTCTGTTATGACACAAGGCTTTTCTTTATAAGTATAGTTCTTTGAGGAAGATCACTGATTACTGAGTATTTAAAGTACACCTTTTACCACGTCAGAAAAATTATCACATGTTCTTATTTATGTTTTTAACCAAAATAATGATGTACTTTTTATTATTACATTTATATATAAAGAAAGTTAAATGTTTCAGAAGTTAAATAATTTGCAAAATATTTCACGGCTGATGAGAAGGGGTGTTGCAGTATAAAATCAGAAGATGCTGCCTCAAAACCAATTCTTCTAAAAAAGCAATTTGGGAAATTCAGAAAGATGGTGTAGGGATTTAGGAAGGCCATTTTTATTAAAACATTAGCATAAGGTTTTGATACCCTCCTTAAAAATAAACCATAATATTTTAATCAGGTACTACATTTCTTTATTTTTGTAAAAGTTTGATATTGTTATGACATCAGCTGCAAAACATTGATAGAAGTAGTGCAGTGTAGAAAGAAGTAGAAATGCTAGGCCTATAAGGTCAGGATAAAATAAAGATGACATGCTGATGGAAAAAACAAGACACTGATTCCCTGATATGAATGAGAAAACAATCACAATGGAAATCGAATCTACTCAAATAGTGACATGAGAAAGAGGTACCAAGGGAAAAGTACAAATGCCTCCCTAGGCTTTCTGAGAAATTGCTATATGATATCATTGTTATTATTATTATGAGAATTATTATTATTGACTTACTTGGTATAGTTTTCTTTTAATTGTTCCAAAATCACAACATTCATAGGTGTTTGGCTTATTGAAGAGTAATCATCCTAACAAATTGGTCTTCCTAAAGATAGAACTATTGACTCTGAAACAAACAAAAATAAAATCTGAGGATTCCAAAAGGAAAACAGAGCAGGCAAATTTTACTGGAAATTTGAAACATTGAGGAAATGATCTGTAAAGATGAAGTTTTCTGTTTGTTGGTTTGTTTTTAGAGCATCAACAAACATTGATAGCATTGAATAGCCAAAATTAAAGGAGAAAATTTTATTTATATCAGGTTGAAAAAACCAAGGAAAGAATCTGGGGACAAACTGGACAACAAAAAAATGGGGAGGAACCCTGCAAAGGAGAGAGACAGAGAATGGAAACCACAGTTATGTAAGTGCAAAACCTCTGCTGGAGTTATTAATTGGCAGCTCAGCCACATCTATGCAGCAACATGGAAGCAGTTTGAAAAGAGATCTGAGTGACAGCTCACTAAGACTATGTTGATTTTCATCAAGTTGAATGGATAGTAGATTGAATATGGAGTTCAATTTTAATCAAGTATAATGTATGCTAAATCCAAAATCTAAATTTCTTTCTGAGGTTTGTAAGGTAAATCCAAAGTCTAATGATATGACAATAAAAATGTCCAGAATGCAATTCAAAATTACTTTATAGATGAAGAGAGAAAATAGAACCCATTATCAAAGAAAAAGATAGTTGACAAATAGTGATAGGCAGGTGAAGCAGACATTGGAATTTTTAGACAAGATCTTTATAAAGTATGAAGTGATCAGAGTTTAAAGGAATTTACCCATAATTAATAAAAGGATAAGACATGTGAACAGAAAAATGTGGAATTATGCAAAATAATCTAAAGGAAATTTTAGAATTAAAAAATATATAAAAATTCATTATATCACCTCAGTAGCAGAAAGGAGGTGAAAGAGTAAACGATCCACAATTAACACTGAAAACAGAGTAATAGAAATTGTTCAACCTGAAGATGAGTCAGAGAATGTATCCCCTCAGTGAAAATAACAAAATTTTAAAGTTACATAAATAAAAAGAATTTTACAAAACAAACTCCAGGTTGTGAGAGTTTCATAAAGAAAGTGGAGAGAGAATGGAGTAGACAGAAGTCTTGAAGTTATAATGACAACAACCTCTGAATTCTAATGAGACATGTAAATTAACAGATTTTAGAAGATTTACAAACTAGAAACAGAATATAGAGAAAACTACCCAAGATACATTCTAATCAAATGACTAAGGCCACAGATAACAAAGAAAATGACAGAATCTAGAGGTATATTACTCATCACAAAAGGAAGTGTACATAGAAGTCTTATTTGAAAAAAAAACACAGAAGCAAAAACAGGGAACTAAAACCTTTAGGTGCTGAAAGGATAAACTTTCAACACAGAATTCTAAAACATGTGAAACTAACCTTCAATAATGAAATAAAATAATGACAATATCTGCAGAACAACTGAGTGATTTTGTTGCTAATTCAAGGGCACTACAAAAAAGATGCTAATGGATATTTTTCAAGCTGAGAGAAAGTGATACCAACAGGAAATTTTAATCTTCAAGAAAAAAATGAATGAATGAATGAATGAACGGTATTGAAAATGATACATATAGGGAACATTTTTTTTAAGTTATCTTCTAAAGGTTTTAAAGTACAAAGAATTGTTCAGGGAAAAATTATAGCATTGTCTGTCCCATATAATACATATAAAAACTATCTCATTAAGGATAAAAGAAGTAAATAATACTTTATGGCTACAGGGTTTTCTATCTTTCACATAAAGGAGCAGTAAAATGTTAACTCAAATATAATATCATAAGAATATTCAGAATAAATAATTCAATCTTAGAGTATCTTCTAAAAAGGCAATAGTTAAAACAAAATTCTATAACATGGTTAAATAATTAAAATACAAACGTGATTGAGACAAACATTTTTGCAAATTCTTTAGGAAAACATAGTCTTCCTTCACATATGTGCTAGTGGAGAATAACAGAGCCTCATGTTATATGAATATTTAAATCCAAAAACAGCAAAATTGAAGAAAGAAACAAAGAATTCCACAAAAATCATGAGATTTTAGTATCCTTCTCATAGTAATTGATAGAAGAACTATATGAAAATAATCATTGAAAACAAAGAATAGCTGATATATCTCCACCATGTAGATATTTTGTACTTATTATTAATTTAATTTATGAAATTAAGATAAAAATTAAAATATTAAAATATCTAGAAGAAAGTCAAATACATGAAAATTAACCTAAAATTTCTAAATAATCCACAGGACAAGTAAAAAATTAGAGAAAAACAGAAAATTTCAAGCTGAATTATAATGGCAATACATCATATATAGGTTGATCTTTTTTTTTTTTAGAGATAGAGTCTCACTTTATCACCCTCAGTAGAGTGCCATGGTGTCACACAGCTCATAGCAACCTCAACTCCTGGGCATAGGCTATTCTCTTCCCTCAGCCTCCCAAGTAGCTGGGATTACAGGCGCCCGCCACAACGCTAGGCTATATTTCTGTTTTGCAGTTCAGCCGAGGTTAGAGGTTAGAACATGCCACCTTCAGTATATGGGGCAGGATCCCTACTCGATGAGCCACAGGCACAGCCTATAGGTTGATTTTTGATAGGCGATTAAATCAATTTACTATGGAAAGGTTTTGATGAATAGTGTTGGGTTGTCTATATTAAAAAATGCACATAAATCATTTTCTGATTCAAAAGTAAAATAAAATCAAAAGCATCATAAACTTAAATGTAACATCTAACAACTCTCATGTGACATTTCTCATCTATGAGAAACAGAAATATATCTTTTGTTCAGGAATGTTTATGACATTTATTATAAACAGACTACATCTAAAATTATAATATTTCTAAAAAAACTTTGCAACTTCTAGCAGGCATTTTCTTAGTCAGACAAAAAAGTACAAACCATAGGGCAGTGCCTGTGGCTCATCGAGTAGGGCACTGGCCCCATATACCGAGGGTGGTGGGTTCAAACCCGGCTCCGGCTGAACTGCAAAACAAAAAAATAGCTGGGCATTGTGGTGGGCGCCTGTAGTCCCAGCTACTTGGGAAGCTGAGGCAAGAGAAGTGCCTAAGCCCAGGAGTTGGAGGTTGTTGTAGCTGTGATGCCAGGGCACTCTACCAAGGGCGATAGAATGAGACTCTGTCTCTACAAAAAAAAACCAATAATAAATTTAACAAATGTGACTCTATCAGTACTAGAAATTTCTCTTAGAAAGAAGTTAGTAAGAAAATTACAGTGAAATCCACTAAAATTGAGAGAGAGTTCTGCAAACTGATGTCTAACAAGGACTCGTATAAGAATATATGAAGAATTCTTATTCCATGTTCTTAAATCCACTAAAAAATGTAGTAAAGATTCTATCAAACAGTTCTCCACCCACAAAAAAGAAAAGGAAATTGCGGAGGGGAGGGACAAGATGGCCAACATCCGGTAGGCACACTATAATTAACTTCACTAAAGTTAATATGAAGGAGAAAATTCTGAAAGCAGTCAGACGTAAGAAATCCATTACCTACAAAGGGAAGAATATTAGAATAAATGCAGACCTCTCTGATCAAACCTTTCAAGTGAGGAGAGAATGGACATCGGCATTTAATCTCCTGAAACAAAAGAACTTTCAAGCCAGGATCCTGTAGCCAGCTAAACTGAGTCTCATTTATGATTGAGAAATTAAATACTTTAGTGACATCCACATATTGAAGAAATTTGCTATGACTAAACCAGCTCTCGAGGATATTCTCAGACCTATCCTCCATAAAGACCAGAGTAATCTTCCACCACAAAAGTAAACTCACCAAGAAACTTTTTATAAAATTTCAACTTCCACAGCAAGGAAAGGGTTAATAATGTCCATTTGACTTTCTAAAGATTTACCATTATTTTCAGTTAATGTAAATGGGTTAAATTGTCCTCTAGAGGCATATTTTGACTGACTGGATACAAAAACTCAGGCCAGATATCTGTTGCATACAAGAATCTCATCTTACCTTAAAAGATAAATTTGGACTCAAGGTGAAGGGATGGTCATCTATATTCCAGGCAAATGGAAAACAGAAAAAAGCAGTTGTTGCAAACTTATTCGCAGGTACAATAGGCTTTAAGCCAACCAAAGTAAGTAAGGATAAAGACAGACATTTCATATTTGTTAAAGGTACTACTCAATATGATGAGATTTCAATTATTAATATTTATGCACACAACCAAAATACACCTCAGTTTATAAGAAAAACTCTAAAAGACATGAGTGACTTAATTTCCTCCAGCTCGATGGTAGTTGGAGATTTTAATACTCCTTTAGCAGTGTTGGATAGATCCTCTAAAAAGAAGCTAAGTAAAGAAATTTTAGATTTAAACTTAACCATTCAACAACTGGATTTAACAGATATCTACAGAACATTTGATCCTAATAAAATTGAATACACATTCTTCTCATCACCCCATGGAACATACTCCAAAATCGATCACATCTAAGGTCACAAGTCTAACCTCAGAAAATTTAAAATAATAGAAATTATTCCCTGCATCTTCTCCAACCACCATGGAATAAAAGTTGAACTCAATAACAACAGTAATCTGCATATTCATACAAAAACATGGAAGCTACATAACCTTATGCTGAAGGATAGTTGGGTCATAGACAAGATTAAGAAAGAAATTACCAAATTTTTGGAACAAAATGACAATGAAGATACAAATTATGAGAACCTCTGGGATACTGCAAAGGCAGTCCTAAGAGGGAAATTTATGAGACTCTGTCTCTGCAAGCCTTCCTCAAGAGAATGGAAATAGAGGAAGCTAACAACTTAATGGGACATCTCAAGAAACTGGAGAAGGAAGAATATTCCAACCCCAAACCCAGAGAAGAAAATGACTAACCAAAATTAGAGCAGAATTAAAAGAGTTATACAACAGATCAATAAATCAAAAAGTTGGTTTTTTGAAAAGGTCAATAAAATAGATAAACCTATGGCTAACTTAACCAGGAAAAAAAGAGTAAAATCTCTAATTTCATCAATTAGAAATAGTAAAGACAAAATAACAACAGACCCCTGAGAAATTCAAAAAAATCCTTAACGAATATTACAAGAAACTTTACTCTCAGAAATATGAAAATCTGAAAGAAATTCGCCAATCCTTAGAAGCATGCCACCTACCAAGACTTAGCCAGAACGTAGTGGAAATGTTGAACAGGCCTATATCAAGTTCTGAAATAGCATCGACTATAAAAAAATCTCCCTAAAAAGAAAAGCCCAGGACCAGATGGCTTCACGTCAGAATTCTACCAAACCTTTAAAGAAGAACTAGTACCTATATTACTAAATGTCTTCTAAAATATAGAAAAAGAAGGGATACTAGCAAACACATTCTATGAAGCAAACATCACCTAAACCAGGGAGAGACCCAACAAGAAAAGAAAACTATAGATCACTATCACTAATGAATATTGATGCAAAAATATTTAACAAGATACTAACAGACAGAATCCAACAACACATCAAACAAATTATACAGCATGACCAAGTGGGCTTTATCCCAGGGTCTCAAGGCTGATTCAATATATTTAAATCTATAAATGTAATTCAGCACATAAACAAACTAAAAGTTAAAGACCATATGATTCTCTCGATTGATGTGAAAAAGCTTTTGACAATATCCAGCATCCCTTCATGATCAGAACACTTAAAAAAAATTGGTATAGAAAGGACATTTCTTAAACTGATAGAGGCCATCTGCAGCAAAGCCACAGCCAATATCGTATTGAATGGAGATATATTGAAACCATTTCCACTTAAATCAGGAACCAGGCAAGGCTGCCCATTGTCTCCTCTGTTCTTCTACATTGTAATGGAAGTTTTAGCCATTGCAATCAGGGAAGAGAAGGCGATCAAGGGTATCCACATAGGGTCAGAAGAGATCAAACTTTCACTCTTCACAGATGATATGATTGTATACCTGGAAAACACCAGGGATTCTACTACAAAACTTTTAGAGGTGATCAAGGAATACAGAAATGTCTCAGGCTACAAAATCAACACCCATAAATCTGTAGCCTTTATATATACTAACAATAGCCAAACCAAAAAAACAGTCAAGAACTCTATTCCTTTCACAGTAATGCCAAAAAAGATGAAATATTTGGGAGTTTACCTAACAAAGGATATGAAAGATCTCTGTAAAGAGAACTATGAAACTTTAAGAAAAGAAATAGCTGAAAATGTTAACAAATGGAAAAATTTACCATGATCATGGCTGGGAATAATCAACATTGTTAAAATGTCTATATTACCCAATGCAATATATAATTGTAATGCGATTCCTATCAAAGCTCCATTGTCATATTTTAAATATCTCAAAAAAATAATACTTCATTTTAAATGGAATCAGAAAAAACCTTGAATAGCCAAGACATTACTCAGAAATAAAAACAAAGCAGGAGGAATAATGCTACCAGACCTGAGACTCTACTATAAATCAATAGTGATCAAAACAGTATGGTACTGGCACAAAAACAGAGAGGTAGATGTTTGGAACAGAATAGAGAACCAAGAGATGAATCCAGGTATTTACCATTACTTGATCTTTGACAAGCCAATCAAAAACATTCAGTGGGAAAAAGACTCCCTATTTAAAAAGTGTGCTGGGTTAACTGGCTAGTGACCTATAGAAAACTAAAACTGGACCCACACCTCTCACCATTAACTTACGTAGATTCTCACTGGATTAAAGATTTAAACTTAAGACACTATCAAAATATTAGAAGAAAGTGCAGGGGACACTCTTAAAGGAATTGGCTTGGGTGAATATTTTATGAGGACTCCCCAGGCAATTGAAGCAGTATCAAAAATGCACTACTGGGACCTGATCAAACTAAAAAGCTTCTGTATCGGCAAGAACATAGTAAGTATAGCAAGCAGACAGCCCTCAGAATGGTAGAAAATATTTGCAGGGTATGCCTCCAACAAAGGTTTAATAACCAGAATCCACAGAGAACGCCAGCATATTAGCAAGAAAAGAACATGTGATCCCATCTCAGGGTGGGCAAAGGACTTGAAGAGAAACTTCTCTAAAAAAGACAGGTGCACGGCCTACAGACACATGAAAAAATGCTCACCATCCTTAATCATCAGAGAAATGCAAATCAAAACTACTTTGAGATATCACTTAAATCCAGTAAGATTAGCCCCACATGAAAAAAATCCCAAAACCAGAGATGTTTGTGTGGATGTGGAGAAAAGGGAACACTTGTACACTGCTGGTGGGAATGCACACTAATATTTTCCTTTTGGAAGGATGTTTGGAGAGTACTTAGAGATCTAAAAATAGACCTGCCATTCGATCCTATAATTCCTTTACTAAGTATATACCCAAAAAACCAAAAATCACATTATAACAGACATCTATGCTAGAATATTTATTGCAGCCCAATTCATAATTGCTAAGTCATGAAAGAAGCCCAAGTGCCCATCGAACCACGAATGGATTAATAAATTGTGGTATATGTCTCCCATGAATACTAAAGAAAGATGGAGACTTTACCTCTTTCATGTTTACATGGATGGAGCTGGAACATATTCTTCTTAGCAAAGTATCTCAAGAATGGAAGAAAAAGTATCCAATGTACTCAGC
>CAUYON010103319.1:0-11898 GCA_963573935.1 Arctocebus calabarensis
GGGTGGAGGGAGAGCAATTGGTGGGATCACACCTACGGTGCATCTTAGCAGGGTACTGGGGAAACTTATTAAAGGTAGAGTATCAATGTCTTTATATAGTGATCAAGAAAATGCCATGAAGGCTATCTGTAACAGTACGATGAAAACATTTCTGAATGTATATGAATCGTGCTCTATGATTGCACCAATGTACAGAATTATGATTCAATAAAATTATAAAAAAAAAGAGTACCTTAGCCTTATAAATTATTTTAGTAAAGCATTTATGAAATCATTAAGAATCCAAAGAGGTCACTTAAGAGCTTCATGTTTTACTGGATTTTATGAGAGAAATTACATTCT
This sequence comes from Arctocebus calabarensis, assembly GCA_963573935.1. Lineage (NCBI taxonomy): Eukaryota > Metazoa > Chordata > Mammalia > Primates > Lorisidae > Arctocebus > Arctocebus calabarensis. The sequence continues at coordinate 343 of CAUYON010103319.1, forward strand.
ATAATATTTATCAGGAGTTTTAAAGATTCATAAAACTGTCAGTACAGTTCCTGGAGGAGAATGCTTAGTGATCTAGCTTAAATAAAATGCCACACCTTAGGTCTGAGACTCTGAACCCTCAGTCAACAGAAAGGAAATCAGGCTAGATTGCTGTGTCAGGACAGTGGCTCAGTACCTAAAAACCCCATCTAACTGATTGATGAAAAATACCTGAAAAACTATCGGGAAGGAACAGAGCGCATTATATTCCCCTTGTAGATTATTGGTGTGGTTGCACTGAACACTGGATGTAAGTTTGAATATTACATCTCACTGGAGAAACAGACGAATTCCTGGTTAGTTTGTATCAGGAACTTACATCATAATCCTTTAGAGCAATATCATAAGAAAATGTAGGCAATTTAAACACTTACTTTAATGTAAGTAATTACATTAAAATAATTGTCATGACAGTCTTACTAAGTAGATACTAATTTTATTGACTGATTGATTAATTTAACCAGTCAAAAGGTAAAAAACCAGGCTCAGAGAAGTGAAGTAATATACTGAAAATCTCCTTGGACATATAGTCAGCTTCTATTAGCACTGCCTATTAGCACTGCCTATATTGTGCTATCTTCTATTAGCACAAAAGGCAGGGAAGGTTCTTGAAAAACAAGTCTGAAACAGCAACATGATAAATCTTGAAAGTTGTAGGTAAGATAAATATCAAATCCCTAAAAGCCATTGACTACTGATAGAGATGTATTTATAACAAAAATGAAGGATTTTTAAAAATATTAAAACTCTGTCAAATGAACCATAGCTCCCGGTGTACTATCTATAACTACGTTAGAATTATAATTGGACAAATTTGCAAATAATAGTTACTTGCAGGGCATGCCTCCTGACTTTTTGAGAGTGATGAATAGGAACAGAAATATTTCATTTCAGGACAACTTTTTGTTTTCATACAAAAACAGAATGTCATGTGCATGTGAAGGACTGCCAAACACCGGCATGGTAATCAGGAAATGTGATGACTCTAGTAATAGTGGTATAAAGAGGCTCCCTTTACATTTCCAAGTTTGTAAAGTTTCATTCTTTTACCAAATAACCGTTCATTAGATTTCCTACTAAATGGTAGGGACTGTGTTAGATGTTCAGGCAAAAAGTTGAAGAAGACGCAGTACCGGCCTTTAGTTTCTTAGTATCTAATGGGAACTTAGACAAGTCATTATACGGTTTTAGTATACAGACCATACTCAGAAGATGTAAGATGGGCACAGAACCCAATCTTTTATGGGTAATAATAAAATCTTCATAAAGTTGATATCAGAGTTTATACTTTTGTATATTCTTTTTTTTTTTTCTGTAGAGACAGAGTTTCACTTTATTACCCTTGGTAGAGTGCTGTGGCCTCATAGCTCACAGCAACTTCCAACTCCTAGGCTTCAGCGATTGTCTTGCCTCAGCCTCCCAAGTACCTGGGACTACAGGCACCCACTACAATGCCCAGCTATTTTTTGTTACAGTTTGGCTAGGGCTGGGTTTGAACCGGCCACCCTCGGTATATGGGGCTAGCACCCTACCCATTGAGCTACAGGCACCACCCTATTTTTGTATATTCTTTAGTTAAAGAAATGTTGGCTGGGACCTAATATTTACTAAGGTAATCCTAAGAAATGTCATAAAAGAGTGAGCAAGTTACTTTTCTGTCATTTATTATTGAAAAAAATAATAAAGAATAAGCAAATTGATAACTATAAAAATAAAAATTAGTTGAATGGGGGAAAAATAGCAATGAAAGTTATAATAAACCAGTAACTGGTTCTATGACAAGACCTTTTAGTTCAATAGAACAGTCTTAAGAGAGAAAAAGAAAGCTGGTGGAAAAATACAGAATGAATGAACAAATCGAAATATCTATATATACAATATTTCAAAGATCTATAAAATATCAAGAAAATGTACACATATGAAAATATGAAAACCTAGATAAATCAAAAACATTCTACAAGGAAGACTGTAGTAGATCCTTGTTGAAGTTGGCTATATAGCCTCTGAATTGCCTTCCCTTAGTTCAAGATAGTTTCACTTCATTGCTCTAAAGGCAAAAGTACATGGAGAGATAGTCTAGTCAGAAGGAACCGCATATGCAAAGGTTCAGAGGCAAGAAAGGTTGAACAGGAGTACGCAGAGAGCATAATTAGCATGAGTGGGGAATTGAATAATGATGAAGAAATGCCAAATTATGAAGAATATTGCAAGCTACTTTAAATATTTTTGATTTTTTTTTTTGCTACAATAGTAACAGAGAGTCATTGAAGGATTTTCAGGGAAATCAGATCAGTATGTTGATAATGATGATTTTGATAATTTCTAACTTATTTTTAATCACCTTCATGTGCCAGAAATTGAGTAGTAAGTTCTTTGTGTCAATTATTTCAATTAACTCTCACAGGAATTTGATGAGATTCATAAAACTATTACATGGATTTTAAAGGTAAAAAAACAGATTATCAAACTCTCTGAATTCATTCATTTAGATAATTTCATAAAAATATGGCCTTGTAATTTCACTGTGAGGAATAATTTAGAGTGGGACCATACGGATGATAAGGCAGACCATGGCCGGGAATAAAAATGACCTTAAATAAGGTAACCACACCATCGGTCGAAATAAGGACGTGGCTCACTCTTCTTATGAGGTAGATGTGACAAGCCTAAAAATTAACTTGGATAAATGTAAAACAGAGGAAGAACAATTAACAGGTACTGACTTGCATACAATGCTGTCATTCTGGGATAAAGAACGTTAGTGGGGGAGAGATTTAAGATACATATCAAATTTGAGGTAACACTTACAACATTTATTATATATATATATTATATATTTATATATATCCAGTAATATTCGGACTATGCCCAGTTTAGGTTCTATTGCACTTTAATTAAAATGCTTATTACAAAGTTAAAAGTAACAAATCTGGACTTCAAGCAAAAAGAATCAAAGACAGATGTTGGGTGAGATATTTGTGAATCATTGATATTTCTAAAAGCAATTGATATGAGGAGAATAGCTGACACTATTAAAGCAGAATACATAGACAAACAAAAGAGAGTTTATATCAAACATTGAAGCAATGCAAATACTTGCCTGTATGTGGAACATAAAAAGAATGGTCAATTACCAGCACAAAGAAGGAAATTCAGAACGGATGGACGGTCTCATGGAAACCAAGGAAAAATAATTTTGCAGAGAAGGGCATCATGACAGATGCTACTTGCAGGATGAAAATTTTTTGAAAAATGATCCATTATTTGACAAAAATGTGATCTGTGGTAATTTTACTTAGGATAATTGCTGTGGAAAATGATGGAAACTAAATTGCTTTAGTTAAAAACTGAATGAGTAATGTGAATATCGACGGATGATGTGGAGAGAATTCTTTCAAGGAGATAATATGTGAAAGAGAGAAATAAGGTAAAACAATACGAAAAGAAGTATTTTCATTTGGAGATGTATTATCTTAAGGGAAAGAGGTCATAATTAAATGCTATTTAAAATGAATCTGTACAAAGGGAATAATGGAAGATACAAGGTAATAGAGCAATTTAGTTGTGGTTCCTCCAAATTGGAAATCAATAAAGTCCTCAGAAAAATTTACAGGTGGTTATTTTTTGACAGAATGAAAGATGGCACATTTATGGTGAGGCAGGATTGTGACTAGAGTCAGGATGGCAGGCAAACAGGGAGGATGCATTTGAAGCCTTAACTCTCTGAGCTCTAAAGAAGGCTAGATTATTACATGGGAAGAAGTAGGGGAAGTTTTAGCAATGCTGAAAATGTCTGCATTGCTTCCTTAGGTAAGAGTAAGGCTGAATAGGGAAAACTAGAATTATAATAGGATGCTAGCTTATACATAAATCACTTCTGATATGCCAGAGATTATCTGGGAAAAATTTGCTATTAAAATATAGGCCTATTTTTAATAGTGCATGTAATCTTCTGAGATAAAAGTTGTCCTGTGGGGGTAATCATGATTATCTCACCCTAGTAAAAATGATTCGGTACATTTCTGAGAAAAGAACAATAGGGTTGATTTTGGTTTATAATGTGATCCTTTTTCATTTTCTCGCTCAGCTTCAGTGAAACATATAGTTAGACCTCATGTGAAGAAAATAAAAATATAAAGAAAAACTAAAACACCAGTTGTTTTTTTTAAAATACTTTAAAGGCATTTGGGCACAATTATCACAGAGGTGCTATCTCTCAAATACAAAACAGGGGGAAATTCTTCATGCCTGGCCTACTATTACAACAATGTTCTGTAACCCAAGCCTCCTAATTCTCAGTTGTGGCAAATATCTGAGAGATATTCACTGAGAAGTCCACAGTAAGATTGGATTTATTAATGATTATATTTAAGATAAGTTAGCAGGATGCCTGAGCTACCTGGGGAAGGTCTTTTCAGATGACAATTTCTGTGTGTGTACAAGTGAAGGCAACACTTACAACACTGAAATTATTTTTCTGTAATATCATATTCACAGAAAACTCAGCATGTAAATATTTCATATGCAATGTCAAAAATTATGGAAGAATTAGTTGAGATTGTGAATCATGAATTTCTAGTGACACGAGTCTGCACGCAGTTTTGTGATTCTCTCTAGTAGCGTAAATCAATTCTGGCAGAGACTTTGAGTTTTCAAGAAAAAGAGATAACTTAAATAAACTAGTTGGCTTTCCTTATTTTATAGATTCTGCTCAAGACTGAATTATAAATGATAATAATGTACCAGGAGATTGTAAATAGTCAGTGCAAATCTTTATCCTTGACATATAAAAAAAAATGTAGTACCAATTCTACAGATGGATTAGTATTGAATTAATAAATAAAGCAGAGCTTATTAGAGTTATACAAGCACATTGCTCATTTGCATTTCACATATCTTAAAATCCTTGGACATTATTTTTTGAATTAATATTCTTCGTAAGAGAAAAAGTATTTTTACATCTGATAATTTATTTTACTTAACTCTTCATCACCTGCATACCTACTGTATTATTCAATTTATGATTTAAATTGCATTAAAATGCTCTAAAGGAAGAAATTATGAACATAGCCTGAAAGCATATTTATTAATGATTCCACAATCTATTTGTAAATCAAGATGATCATTTTCAGGATGCTACCGACTCTCTTAACTCTGTAAAGGAATCTGAAATAGATGAAAAGAACTATATGAGGCATGTGCTACACGAAATGCCAAATACATCACTAGAAGCCAATATTGTCTATAAATTAATAAACAAAATTAAACACATTTTACAATCTAGATATGTAAAATAATACCCTGTTTCATATGCTTCTTTATGAATTTCTTCTGAGTTTTCAAACTTCAAATACATCTTTAAAATAAAAATTCTTATATATCCTATTCATGATTTGGTAGTCACTCTCATAACAACTGACTATTTTTCAAGTAAAATTTCCTTTCAGTTATCATGAAATAATTACATGCAAAACGTATTTACATGTTTAAAACATTTATAGGTAAAAATATTTCATGTCTAATAAAATATTATTTATTTGAAAAATTATTTATTCAGTTTGCAGAATTACCAAAGAAGAACATATTGCATGTTTACTCTATTATGGAATAAAGTACCAGATAAAATCACAGACTAAATAATAAATTTTTGTCTTTAAAAACGAATGAAATCATGTAACACTACTTTATCTGTCTTCCTCAAAGTCTGTATAAAGCACAGAGAAATCATTTCGTTAAAAGAATACCAAATTTTGTAAGTGTTCAAATAATTAAAGATAGATGTTAGAATCTTTAAAATTCTAGAAAAGCTATTATCTGAGGATCCAAGATATGTGGCTCAGTGCTTCTTATCAACTAGAGTGAATATTTAAAAACAAAAATTCTATGTGTATTACAAAATAGTGAAAGGAGAATTAATGAGACTCACTTCCTTTACTATTTATCTGCCTTTTTCAAGAGGATATTTTTTCTCACATGTGGTAATTTTTATTAATGTATTTAAACTATGATGCACTTCAATATTCTGGGTATTTATAAAAGCATATGTATTTCCACATTGCCTCTCAGAAGCAGGACCATCCTTGTCATGCTCCATTTGTAAGATGTACATTTCCAGGTTCAACATTGCATTTTCTTTCATAGGTGAAATTGTATTATTAAAAGATCTATATTAAAAATCCAAAATTGATAGATAAAGTGGACCGGACAATCAGGCTATATCCACTTACTGGTATACCTGAGCTGCTCTTGGTCCACATTAACTTTTTAAACCTCGAATATTAACTACGAACAACTACCCTGTAAATTACTAACTGTTCTTGGAGCTTCATTTAGTACTTGCTTCTACTAATATTTTTTTCAAAATTCAAATTATTTGTTGACTCATAGAGCAATAGACTTGAGTAAAAGCAGACACACAGAAGAGATGATTAAATGATAATGGAAGCTAGGAATAGTTTTGCCACTACATGTTGGGGTCCGACCCAGGGGCAGGGTCCTTTAAGACATGTGGAACTGGCGGCAGTCGACTGAGTAAAAATAAAGTCAAAAGCAGAAAGGAATAAAAAAGGCAGAACACACATAACAGAATTTTCAATGGTAGGTACAGGGACCACCATTAGCTTCTGAGACTTCAGCAAGTGGCTCTCAGTCTTTGTTCTACCCAGCTTTTGTTGAAAGCTGTTTTCTTATTTAGCCAAGGGGATAAGCTGAGTATGGTAGTAAAAAGTCAGCAGTTTCTATGAACAAGTGTATTAGTTCTTATTCCATCTATAATCATTAACTTTAAAGGTATGAGCAGTCTTGAGAAATCTGGAACCTAAGCCTTGTGGGGGGCAGCCTCCTGTTTGTGGTCATGTACACAGATCCCTTGGGGGAGGTAAGACCTCTCTGGTTTCTCTGTAGAGAAGACTCAGCAACGTCAGGCTCCTCTGAAGAATCAGTAAAGAGGAATTTTCCCTTTATCTCTACCCAGAATGCATTTCCCTCCATGATTAGGGTACAAGCTCTCTTATGCCATATTTCAGGGCTCCAGCTGTTCCCTTGATCTCTGCCCTGGTCATAATACAAATTGTCAAAATGGGTATTTGCTTTGACTGTTGACTGGGCAGAGGGTGGCCTGGGTCATGTTCCTTCCCAAGCCTTGAAGTAGTTTCTACTAAGGCCATTGTCTTTCGGAGTGTTTAGAGATCACAGCCAGGGGTGTTTGCAAGCTGCATCCCATACAGAGCAGGTTTCCAGTAAAACAGAAGCTTCCCAGACAAGTAGTTTAACTGTTCGTTTAAAAGTAAAGTATCTAAACTGTTTTTATTCCACCTTGCTCAGCTTCTCAGCTTATTTCCCTGTTTTTCCCTTTTTTTCTAGGGGTGTTTTCCCATGTCCAAAATGGGGTCTTCAATTCCCATTCTCCCTGCACTACAGGTCAAGGAAAGCCAAGAGTTTTCAATAGGCACCATGACTTAATAGAGAAGCATGGACGCGGCCTCATCAGGGCACAGGAAGGAGTGATGCACAGCTGCTACCTTGATCTCAGATTGCCAGCCTCCAGGAAGGTGAGAGAATAAATTTATTTTGTTGTAAACTACTGTGCTTGTGATAATTTGTATGGCAACCACATTAAATTATACATCATTTATTACAATCACATGTGTCTTCAGAAAAGAGGTTTATTTGACAAATCGATGTCCAGTTTTCCCTTGACCTGTTCAAGTATAATCTGCCCTTCACATTACTAAAGAATGTTTTCCAGTATTATCTGACTTTAATCAATAGCATATTCTTTTTTTTTTTCTTTCAAGACAGCGTCTTACTATGTCGCCCTCAGAAGAGTGCCATGGCATCACAGCTCACAGAAACCTCAAACTCTTGGGCTTAAGTGATTCTCTTGCTTCAGCCTCCCAAGTAGCACCTGCACAATGCCCGGCTATTCTTTGTTTGTAGTTGTCATTGTTGTTTGGCAGGTCCAAGATGGGTTCGAACCTGCTAGCTCTGGTGTGTGTAGCTGGTGCTCTAGCCCCTGAGCCAAGAGCGCATTCTTTATGCAAAGCTGAAATCTGTCTCTGGACAGTCCTATACCCTAGATATATCATATTTTAAAAAATGACACCTTAGTTTCCTGGTATAACAGAAACAAAGTCTTCTTTCATAAAATACCTTTCAGCATTTAGAGACAAGTTTACCCCTCCCCCTCAGTCCTCCTTTTGCAACCCTGAAATGCTGCACATCACTTGTGACCTGGCTGAAAGTTGTCCTAAGAAGTTTTCCTAGTTGTCTTCTCTGCAAGCTTCTTGAGACTGAAGATAACCTTCACTGCCATCCTGTATCCATGTAACAAAAACATTTGTACTTCCTTAATATATTGAAATTTTAAAAAAATAATAAATAAAAACCAGAATCATAAATGTTATTGTTAGTTAGAGAGAAGATTACTAAACTTACTAAATTAAGTCATTAGAATGAGAAATGAAGTCCATGGCTTTCAGAAATGTCACTTGTATGGGGTTAAAATACCTTGGAAATGAAGTCCACAGAACTCTTGGAACAGGAAGATACACGGACACATGAAAGACAACATGCTGAAGAACCTATAGATTTCAATGGGTGGAACTTGAAAAAGTGATTTTAGGAATAATGAGCAGCATAGATAACATAGAGACAGGTTGTGAGATAGAGAGGAAGAAGGAGAGAAAGAGAGGGAGAGAGAAAGTAGATTGTTGGCCCATGGATATCTCAATAGTGCAGATTTCTTGGATCCAAAGAATAAAAATAGAGAACAATTAAAAGTAGGAATATATCTATTTTTAGATCTCTAAGTATTCTCCAAATATCTTTCCAAAAGGACTGCCATTTGATCCTATAATTCCTTTATTGGGCATATATCCTGAAGACCAAAAATCATATCATAATAAAGATATTTGTACCAGAATGTTTATTGCAGCCCAAATCATAATTGCTAGGTCATGGAAGAAGCCCAAATGCCCATCGACCCACGAATGGATTAATAAATTGTGGTACATGTATACCATGGAATACTATGCAGCCTTAAAGAAAGATGGAGACTACATCTTTTGTGTTTACATGGATGGAGTTGGAACATATTCTTCTTAGCAAAGTATCTCAAGAATGGAAGAAAAAGTATCCAATGTACTGAGCCCTAATACGAAGCTAATTTATAGCTTTCATATGAAGGCTAAAACCCAATTATAGCACAAGAATACAGAGAAAAGGGAAAGGGAGGAGAGAGAAGGGGGAGAAGATGGGTGGAGGAAGGATAATTGGTGGGATTACACCTACGGTGCATCTTAGCAGAGTACTGGAGAAACTTATTAAATGTAGAATATCAATGTCTTCATATAGTGATTAAGAAAATGCCATGAAGGCTATGTTTAACAGTTCAACCAAAATATTTTGGATTGTATATAAAGGCAGCACATTGTGGCCCATGATTGCACCAATGTACATAATTATGATTTAATAAAATTATTAAAAAACAATCACGAGTTCAGGCTTTAAGATGGCGGCAGAATAATAGCTTCCTTGCAACTGGGCACAGTGAGACTGGGAAGAGAAGAATTCAGGCATCTCTGGCTGGTGAGATCTGCCCAGAAACATCCTTTGGGGACACAGGGAGACGTTGTGAGACTTCTGGACCACCTGAGGAAGGTAAAAGCAGTGGAGATTGGGCAAGTGGTTGCATGTGTTTGTTCGGTCTAATCCTGCTGGCAGCCGTGGCTGCAGCAGCAGTTAGATGGCAAACTGGAAAGGCCTTACCTGTGAGCTGTTTGGGTTTCTTTTGGACTTGGCACTCAGTTGAACTGCCTTGGGAGAACTCAGGCAAGAGTGTGGGGGTCTTTGAGTGTTGTCTGGGGCTCCAGACTGAGACACCAAGCCAGACGGAGCTACCAGTGTTTGGTTGTGGACTGTGTGGAGCCATCGTAGGAGAACTGCCCCGGCAAGCTCCACCCTCAGGGTCGCAGAACAAGCATTGGGTGGGAGCGAGTAATCTAGTGAGTGAGCTGCCTAAAGGCGGGGACTGAGATGCCTTGCAGCCTTATCCCTCAGGGTCATAGGGTGAGACCGGTTTTGGCACACTGGGTAAGTGGATAGCCACTTAAGGAGTGATCCCAGCCACAAGCACTTTCCTGGGAAAGCTTCTGCTTAGCCCAAGTTAGCAATTTAAAGTGCCTTCTAAACAGGCTGAGGAGGATTTAAGCTCTCCACCCTGTGGGGTTTGAGAAATCATTAGAGGCTTCTGGTCTCCATTTTGTTTAGCCGTATCAACATTGTGATCAACATATCATACCCCAGAAGCTCACCTCTTGCCCAGACAATATCAGCAAGATATATATACTGCTTTGTTTCTTGGTTTTGTTTTGTTTTGTGGGTGTTTCTTGTTGTTGTTTGTTTGTTTGTTTGTTTGTTTTTGTTATTGTTGTTTTATTTTTAATTTCAACATTTTCCTTAAAGATTTTTCTTTTTCTTTTTTTATTCCTTCATTTTTCTAGATTAAATATAATTTTCCACTGTTGCCTTTTTCAACAATTAGACTTCAATTTTGCTAGTGTTTCTACCCATAGTAATTGTTTTTATCCCCAATCTTATCCTATAAAGTTTTTGGTTTGCTTGTTTGATTTGATTTATTGCATTTTTGTCTTCCCTTTCTACTTGGTGGATGTGGGGTACTGTGTCTGAACAGGCTGGCAAAGAGCTGCTGACCTAATCACCCAACCCGGCACCCCCAGAGGTTGGGAGCTCTTAAGGTTGGGTCAGAGTACCCTACTGTACAACTATATTGCTCCTGTACCCCTCTCTCTGTGTCTTTCTACTTTTAGTCAATAGTTGCTTTTACCCACCCCTTCTTCTTCCTCCTTTTTCTTTTTTCTTTCTTTCTTTCTTTCTTTTTTTTCTCTCTCTTTCTTTCTTTTTTCCCTTCTTGCTCTTCAATCTTCTCATCCTCTGATCCTGTACCAAAAGGACTCATCGAAACCCTAGTCCAGAAGCAGGGCAATTTAAAAAGCAGGAGTAAGAGAAAGGAAAATTAGGACAAGGAAACAGATAAAAGAAATCATGAGGAAGAACCAGCAGAAAACTCCTGGCATCATGAAAAACCAGTCCAGAGCAACCCTCCCTAAGGGCTGTGAGGTAGATACTGTAGAGGATTCCGCCTATAAGGAAATGTTAGAAATGTCAGAAAGGGAATTTAGAATACAGATGAAAACAATTAAGGAAATGAAGGAAGAAATGAAGGAAAATGCTGATAAAGCGGAAATAGAAATCCAAAAACAGAATCAATTAAGAGAAGAATATAAAACGGATATGGCAGAGATGAGGGAAATGAAGCAGTCAATTAGGGAACTTAAAGATGCAGTAGAAAGTATCAACAACAGATTGGACCATGCACAAGAAAGAACCTCAGAGGTAGAGGACAAAGCTCTTGAGATAACTCAAATGCTTAAAGAGGCAGAAAAGAAGAGAGAGCGAGCAGAATGTTCACTGGCGGAATTATGGGACTCTATGAAG
>CAUYON010103320.1:0-27801 GCA_963573935.1 Arctocebus calabarensis
CAGAGCCTCAAGCTGTCACCCTGGATAGAGTGCTATGGCATCACAGCTCACAGCAACCTCCAATTCCTGGGCTCAAGCGAGTCTCTTGCCTCCACCTCCCAAGTAGCTGGGACTACAGGCGCCCGCCACAACGCCCGGCCATTTTTGGTTGCAGCCGTCATTGTTGTTTGGTGGGCCCAGGCTGGATTCGAACCCTCCAGCTCAGGTGTACGTGACTGGCGCCTTAGCCCGTTGAGCCACAGGCGCTGAGCCGCTAAAGCCTGTTTATTGGGCTGTGACCCTAGACAAGTCACCTAACCTCTCTGAGACCTCATTTGGGTCATTTGTTCAATGGCACTAACAATTGATCTGTAGGCCTCTTATAGGAACAGATACCTTGCCACTGGGAGAGTGGACAGATTGCCACAGTGGGGAGTGGGTGGCTAAATTCTCAAAGCCTGGAAATTAGTGGCCTCTGCTATGGTGACACCAGAATTCTAAACCTGCTCAGTGTTAGATTCTGCTTTGCTCACATGGGGCTCTCTGCTCCAAATACATCTGAGCGCATTGTCTTCCCCTGCTGGGTAGCCCTGCTTTGATGGGGGATCAAATGTCAGGCTCTTTTAGAAGGTAGCGGTGTACTGGATTGGGAAGAGCACTGAACAGGGTGTCAGAATTCCAGGGGTGAGATCCACCCTGGTCTTCACAGCTGTCACTGTGGCCTGGCTATTTCCCATCTCTGGGACTTATGCTCCCAGTTCTAGTCTGGCTAGAACAGTGGTTCTTAGCGCTGACTGCATGTGAGAATACTTGAGATTCTGATTTATTTGGTCTGGGATGTGGTCCAGACACGGGCATATTTTCAAATCTCCCAGGTGGTTCTAATGTGTAGCCACAATAGGGAACCACATGACTGGATGCTCCCTGAAGTCTCTGCCTTAGAGGTGTCCCCTTCTATGCTGCTTGGGGGATATGTGATCAGAGCATGGTGGACAAGGCCTACCTGGGAGTCAGGAGGCTTTAATTCCACTGTCTTGCTGTGTGACCTTGGGAAAGTTATCCCCCTCTCTGGACGTAGCTTGTCCCATCTGCCAATAGGGAGTGGGAAGACTAGAGTCTCTTTCTGATTTCAAATTATATGAATCTAAGTCTCTCAGGTCTGAGATCCTGAGACCCAGCACCCTCTACTAAGGAAGATTCTGGGAGAACAAAGCTCCAAGAAGCCACAGCTCAGTTTCCCTTGGAAACCCAAGCTTAGGTGATTGGGTAGACTGCACCCTCTGTGGCTTTCCAGGCAGGCTTGAGCAAGAACTCCAGTCGCTCTTGGGATGCTATCTGGGTCTCTGGCAATGGGCTGTTGCATAACAAAACAACCTGAGCCAGAAATTTTCCTGCATTTGCTTGCGTTTCTTGATGAGGAAACAAGGCTCTCTGAATACACATATGTGATAAATAGAAGAAAGCAAACACGTTGGGCCTAGGGCAACTCACTTGCCTCTTTGGGTCTCCTTTGCCTCTTGGTGCAATAAGAAAGGATTTACAGGCACTGGGGAAGGTGAGGAGGATGCAATGCTTGTAAAGTGCTTGGCACATAATAAGTGCTCAATTAATATTAGCCACTGCCATTTTGTGGCCAACTCATATCTGTCAGGGCCAATCGACTGAATGATTTATCTTTTTCTCCTTTCTTTTTTTTAATCTAGCCCAGGCGAGGATCAAACTTACTGCCCCTGGTTTACAGGGTCAGTGCTCTAACTACTGAGCTACGGCGCCCACCTTTCTTCTGTTTACAGTTTTACTCAGGTATAATTGCTGTAAAATTAGCTGCATACATTTAAGGCATTCAGTTTGATGAGCTTTGATATATGTGCACAACCATGACCAGGTGATTTGTAAATTGTTCTTAAAATCCATTAGGTTATCTCAGCATTTGACAGTACCAAGCATGTGTCTCTTCTGAAGGTGGGCCAGGGTGACTGACCAACCCTTGGGCTGCAGGAAAGTCCTTGTCCTAGGAAACTCCTTAGTTCCAGGCAGGTGTGGACAGACCCTGTAGGGGCTGAGCATGTCTAAATTATCACAAGAAAGAGGTATAAAGTGAGCAAAGCTATCTGGTATTCAATTCTAGAATGTTACCTGTGCCTCAGTTTCCCCTCAATTAAGGGGAAAATAAAATAAGCATACGTCATCTGGGTCTGATGTCTCTCTGGCTCTGCCATTTGGTGAAAGGCACAGCAGGGGCAGAAAACACAGGAAAAACTGAATGTGGTTTTATAGATGAGAAGGATGACATGCAGAAGGAGCTGGGACTCAAGGCTCTAATTTCTTCATCTGTGAATGGGGTTGGCAGCACATGCCCTTCACATAGAGAGGTTATGGTGCTTGAATGTAGGTAACTTCTGGCTCAGCACCTGTGGCTCGGCGGGCTAAGGCGCCAACCATGTACACCTGAGCTGACGGGTTCGAATCCAGCCTGGGCCCGCCAAACAACAATGACGGCTGCAACCCAAAAATTGCCGGGGTTGTGGCGGGTGCCTGTGGTCCCAGCTACTTGGGAGGCGGAGGCGGGAGACTCGCTTGAGCCCAGGAATTGGAGGTTGCTGTGAGCTGTGATGCTACGGCACTCTATCCAGGTGACAGCTTGAGGCTCTGTCTCAAAAAAAAAAAAAAGAATGTAGGTAACTTCTGTGTGGAAGCCTGTGTGCTGCCTGCACTAAGCAAGCAAACCATGTCACAAAGATAATGAGCAACAGTCCTTGCAGGAGGCCCAATCCCAAACACTTACAGCTATAAACTCGGCCAATCCTTATTAAGAGCCCTGGGACATGAGTCCCGCCATCATTCCCACTTTGCAGAAGTGAGCACAGAGACTAAGTAGCTTGCCCAAGGCCGCACAGCAGGTGAGAGAGAGGACTGGATCAAACTCCAGCAGGCTGGATTCACACCTTAGCTCTGGCACTGCCCACCTGGGTAAATGCGGCAGTGCACTGGGCTCTGAGGAAGCTAGGGGGAAGGGTGGTGGGGCAGGGCTGGGTGTTCTCCCGCCAAGGCCTTAGTAGCCCCTGTGGGGATTAGATGAGATGTTGGAGGAACTCAAAGGTAAATTAGATGTATTTTCAAATGTATTATGAATGGTGCTTGATCGTGTCCCTTGGTGGACGTGTGAGCACGTTCCTGGGGAGTGCGGACCTAGGAGTGGAGCAGCCAGGACTCGCCTGAGCCGAGGGGGTGAGGAAGGCCCTGTGCTCCAGGAAAGTCAAGTTTGCCAGTGTTCCTGCAGGGAAGAAGGGGGCCGAGGAGATGAGATGACTCCAGGCTTCTGGCCTGAAATTGGCCTAGGAAGGGCATTGTCAGGGTGAGCTCAGTGGTACGCCGTGCACGTGCGAGTCTGAGCTGCCTGGTAGACATCAGGTGGGGCTCTTGAGGACGTTGTTGGAGTCCAGAGACGGGGCTGAGCTGGGGTCTCTGAGCATAAATTATAAACAATAATAATAATAATAACCCCACATGTGCATGGGAATGGGAGTAAACCACCAGACAGGGGAAATCAATGATACAGGAGGGAGGGGAAGGAAGGGGGTGGGGCGAGTCTGAGAACAGTGCCCAAGCGCAGGAGGCCAGAGTCCCGGGCACAGATACAGGCAAGGCAGTCAGCGAGAAGGCTGGTGCAGGAGCTGTTAGTGTGCAGGGAGGAGAAAGCTTGAGACAGCTGAGACTAGAAGGGCAGTAGGACATGGAGGGTTGCTGGGCAACTCAGGATTTAGTGACTGGGAGTTGAATTTAGGGATGGGATTTGAGTTTGTGATTGTAGATTGTGGTTATGGAGAGGTCGCCATCACTGGTGATGACAAGGTTCTGACCAGGGGCCAGGAGGCAGAGGTAGCGTGTATTCCTTCAACAAAAATGGATTAAGCATCTTCAATATATCACAACTGTGGTAGACCCTGGGTTCTAAGTGGAGAACAAAATAGATACCTTGATGTCTTAAGTTTAGAATTTTCTAAATGAATTTCTATAATTGAAGGCTAGCATTGTACCAACAACTGCCACTTATTGAATGATTATCATGTGCCAGGATCTACGCTAAGCAAATGTCCATACTTTATCTCATTCAATTTTTACAACAAAATGTCGTGCCAGGATCTAAGCCAAGCAAATTTCCATACTTTATCTCACTCAAGTTTTATAACCAAGTGTTTTCACTTCTGAAGTTATGACTTATTTGGGCATTTAAGCTGGACTACTTAAAGATGTCTTTTAGTTCCCCTTTCTTCCCTTCCCTTCCCATCTCTTTCCGTGATTATTAGCATGGTATTATTTCTTCAAATCCTCCTATGATCTTGTGGGCCCAATGACTCCTTTAAAGATTGGTGACGTTGGTTGTTTTTTCCCCCAGGGACTTTGTCTTCAAGCCAGCACCCCCCGCCCCCCCAGCACGCAGAGCAGGTTGCCATGGTAATCTCTCTGGCGTTGGAGCCAGGAGGAATTGTAGCCTCGGCAGCCAGTTGGCTGGAGTGGGTGGCTGCATGTGTGTGGCTGTAGAAAGGCCAGCTTTGGGGTAACATGCAGGCCTTGTCTGTATACTATGGGGTGGGCAGGCAAGACGAGTGAGGCCCCAGGCCTGTGGTCTCCACAGCTGTGTGTGTGGTTTCCTGACAAACAAGAACGAAACACCTGTGCTTGGCAATTAGCAAACCACAAGCAAACCCAGACAGAAGCCGGAGACCTAAGACCAAATCACTTGCCAGGCACTCAGTTACCACCAGGAGAGCAGGTGTCAGCCAACGCCCCAGGCCAAATCCACTGCACTGGATTTTGTAAATAAAGTTTTATTGGAACACAGCCATTTCCGTTAATTGCGTATTGTCTCTGACTGCTGTCATGCTGCAATGGTAGAGGCTGTGTGGGCCACAAAGCCTAAATATTTACTATTTGGTCCTTTGCAGAAAAAGCATACTGACTTCTGGATATGAAGGGTTTGAAGGTGGGGAGAGAGAAGGGGTCAGAGATAATTGATATGGCCTTCTACAGGGTCTTGTTTTGTTTATTTTTTGATATTCATTGAATGATACATTGTGGCAGATTCTTTAATACATTATTATCATATTTACTCTTCCGGACTGCTCCATTTTTGAGACAGGAGCAGCTAAAGTGGCCAGAGTCAGCAAATCTTGCGTGGGACACACACTGAAACACCATTTGTTGTTTATCTGAGATTCAGTTTTAACTGGGCATCCTGTGTTTGAGCTGGCCACCCTATTAATAACACATTCAAGGTCATACAAGCAGGACGTGGAAAAGCCGTCATTTCAACCAGGGATGAAAACCCTTGCTTTCAAATACCATCACGAGAGTGGGTGGGCTGTGGGAAAGCTGCTAACTTAGAGGGAAGAATGAAAATTCCTAGATCTCCCGGGAGTGAGCTGTGGCGAGGGTGGGCTAGTGTAGCCCTCAGCTGTGAGAGAGGTAACAAGTCTCATCCCCCATATCTTACTGATTAAAGGAATAATGAGCCTCTCTAGCTCTCTGAAGAAAGAAAATACTTGGGGCTCATGAAGAGTTTTTTTTTGTTTGTTTGTTTTTTTGAGACAGAGCCTCAAGCTGTCACCCTGGGTAGAGTGCTGAGGCATCACAGCTCACAGCAACCTCCAATTCCTGGGCTCAAGCGAGTCTCCTGCCTCCACCTCCCAAGTAGCTGGGACTACAGGCGCCCACCACAACGCCCGGCCATTTTTTGTTTGCAGCCGTCATTGTTGTTTGACGGGCCCAGGCTGGATTCGAACCCACCAGCTCAGGTGTACATGGCTGGTGCAGAGTTTAATGAGGAAATCTCTCACTTTTAGAAATGGCTCCTCCTGGCTGGGCGCAATGTCTCATGCCTGTAAGCCTAGCACTCTGGGAGGCTGAGATGTGTAGATTGCTTGAGCTCACAAATTTAAGACCAGCCTGAGCAAAAGTGAGATCCCCCCCACCCCCATCTCTACCAAAAATAGAGGAAAAAAAAAATAACTGAAGTAAGAGGATCACTTGAGCCCAAGAGTTGGAGGTTGCTGTGATTTACCCAGGGCAACAGAGTGAGACTGTCTCAAAAAAAAAAAAAAAAAGAAAGAAAGAAAGAAAAAGAAAAAAAGAAAAGAAATGGCTCCTCCAAAAACATCAGCTAAAACTTTCTCGAAGACAATGAGTCCTCCTGTTGCAGGAAAATGGCAAATTAAAACTGACGGACACTTACACCAAAAATATAGAGGAAGGAATCCTTTAATTGCCTGGGAGAACTCAGGTGCCTCAGGCTTAAAATGCTGAGTTCTGGGGAACAGTTCTTTCCAAACTCTTTTATACTTTCTTCTTCAGTTTGGTATCAGCTGCATAGTTACAGTTACAACAAAGAGCACAGAGAGGTAATGATTGTATTTCTCAAGAAACCAGGGCGCTGTTATTTGTTACATAGTTTTTCCAAGGTTGTTTTAGCTCAGTGTAGTTTGTTCTTATCTTTGGAGGGAGAGTTCTGCGGCTGCCTGGTGCATTTTCAGGATGATTAAGAAGTATAAGATTTATTTCTCCTTCCACCCAAATCTGCAAGACCCAGAGCAGCAGTTGCCTGGCTAACCACGCAGACGGGGGCTTCAACCACCCTTCTTTGGCCACTGTTGGCTCCCAAGTCAAGAAACCCCTCATGTGGGGGATGCTGGAAGGCTCCCTGATCCCAAGGTCGCGCCAGCAGGGATGCAGGGCTAAAGAAGTGTCAGAAGACCTTGCTCCTCTCTTCCTCCTCCCTCAAAGCTCTATGCAGGGAATCATTCAAGGTTGGCCCTGCCCACTGACGCTGAGGCCTCAGAGAACTCTGGCAGGTGCAATGAATCCCTTGGGATTCCGCTTGACAAAACCACTATGTGGTTTTCCTCTATCAGAATCAAACCTAAGCTTCTTAGCGTGGCATTTGGGGCCCCCACAACCTGACCCCAAATTGCTTTCCAGCCCTACCTACTGCTAAGCTTCCCTTTGTTCCAGATGCTCCCCCCAGGAGGGGCCAGGGAGGGGCCAGACCTCTTCCTGACCTGTGCAGATGGCAGGGGCTTTCTGCAGAAGTAACTTACCCCACCTTTTCCACTTGCGAGTGGCCCAAGGGCAGACATCACCAGTTCATGCAGGTTTGTGTCTCTTCACAAGGTTAGACTTTTATTGATGTTTATTTAATTATAAAAGCAACAAAGCTACAATATATGGTGTTTCCAAGGAGGCAATGTTGCTTAGTACTACCCATTCTGTCGGTAGTCAGAGCCCAGGGCACACAGGCTCAAGCCAATCCACAAGCCAGTCAGTCCTGTAAACCACACAGAGTCGTGGACTTGATTCATGCATACATGTTAGAGACTCCAATTTCACATCAGAGTAACATTTAACATCAAGAAAAAAAGGAGATAAGAAAAGAGATTAACCAACCAGGCTAAGGACGGTGACAGAGATAAAAAAAAAGCGCCTTGGGCTGATCTGAATGGTCATCAATGTCTTACAGAGAGAGCCCTTGATGTGGACAGATCCTTTGGTGTCAGATGCCAGGTGCTGATCACCAGACAGCAGGACGGTGTCTAGTGAGACGGCCGTGTTGAGCTGGTGAAGTCCTGCTCTTGTCACCCTCAAGTGCAGTCTGTTTCGACTCAGTGAACATCCAGTCCTGAAGGCATGATACCTTTAAATGTGAAAGATGGAGTCTTGCTCTAGGATCGAGTCACTTATGTCATGGGTGCCCTATGCATCAGGCATCAGGGCTCCCCGGCGTCCACCTCATCCTCAGCGCAGTTCTCCCCCACTCAGGTCACTCAAACACAAACCCCTCTGCCCTGTGCCTTCAGTGGGCCTCAGTCATTCTGTCTTTTGCCCTGAGTTGTGTGTTCTGTCCACCTTCCTCTTTTTTTTTTTTGAGACAGAGCCTCAAGCTGTCACCCTGGATAGAGTGCTGTGGCATCACAGCTCACAGCAACCTCCAATTCCTGGGCTCAAGCGAGTCTCCTGCCTCCACCTCCCAAATAGCTGGGACTACAGGCACCCGCCACAATGCCCAGCCATTTTTTGGTTGCAGCCGGCATTGTTGTTTGGCGGGCCTGGATTCGAACCTGCCAGCTCAGGTGTACGTGGCTGGTGCCTTAGCCCGCTGAGCCACAGGCGCCGAGCCCACCTCCCTCTTTCAACGTCGTGTCCTGCAAGGCTTGTCTGTCCATCTCTACCCAGGGGGCCTTGTCCAGTGTGAAAGCTGAATTCAACCATCCACCCAGAAGAGTAGATTTATTTTTTTTTTTTTATTTTATTTTTTTTTGTAGAGACAGAGTCTCACTTTATCGCCCTGGGTAGAGTGCCGTGGCGTCACACTGCTCACAGCAACCTCCAGCTCTTGGGCTTAAGCGATTCTCTTGACCCAGCCTCCCAGAAGAGTAGATTTAGATAAAAATTTGTCATCAGGTTAAAAAGCTGGAGGAGGATCCCCCTTCCAACCTCAGTGACGAGAGTTCTACAGGCCAGGAAGGCACTTTGCAAACATCATCTCAAGGATTCCTCGTAGCAATCCCATTGTCACGACAGGGTTATCCCCCCTGAGTGGGGGCCTTCAGTCTAAGCTGGACTCATCAGAGCTCGCCACATGAGGCCCACCTGCCAGGAGCCCTGTGGCGCCCCAAAGCCTGAAGCAGCCCACCTTCTGCAGCTCAGAGCCGCCCCTGAGGTTATCCCCACCTGTTTACAGGTGAGCCACCCAAGATCATAGAATAAACTGCTCCAAGGCAGGGAGCAGAAAGGCTCTAGTCTTGCCTGAGGTTCTCTTTTGACCCAGACAGCTTCTCTGGGTTAAGACTTACCAGCACCTGACACATAATACTTGTCCCAAAACAGTGGTTAGAAAGACATTTAGCAGGGGGGGGAGGGGATTAAAAAAAAAAAAAAAATGAAAGACATTTAGTGAATGCATAAAGGACATCCCTGGGACCTCTGGTCCCTACATCCCTTGTTCCAGAGCTGCTATACTCAGAGCTGGTCAAAAACCCAGCAAGCTAAAGAAAACACCTGGCAGCTGGACCACATGTGATGAGCTCTGTGGTGGGGCCTATGGCTCAAAGGAGTAGGGTGCTGGTCCCATATACTGGAGGTGGTGGGTTCAAACCCAGCCCCAGCCAAAAACTGGAAAAAAAAAAAAGGAAAAACGATCTTGTCTGGGCTGTGTGTCCCAAATCTAACACACATTTCATTAAAACCCATTTTTGAGCCAGCCCAGGGTTTTAAGTCGGCTGGCATCAAATCCCCAGACCTGCTAAGGGCACCCTCCAACTGAGGTGGGACCAGGTGCTGTCTCCAACAACAGCCTCACTCTCCCAGGGAGCAGGACAGAGGTGGACTTGCTTCCCTTCCAGGCATGCGGGAGGGATGGAGCCTCTGAGGCATTAAATAACTCAGAGTCTCTGCCTGTGCTCTCAACACTGTAGGTAACCAAATAGAATTACGTTTAAATCCAGTGCTACGTGTCTGGGCTGGGACGTTACCAAACATTGCGAGTGTTTGTACCAAAGAGAACCTTCCTCAACCATGGCCTTGTCTGCCTCTCATCATTTCTCCAGACTACAGAGTTGCGGCAGCACAAAATAGTCACGTGGAAATCCCACTGACACTTGTACACTCAGGCAAAACTGACACTTCAGAAGTTACAACGCCATTTAGTCCACACTAATTCCCCTGTTTTATGTCAAGGCTGTCACACTGATGTATTAGATACCTGTCATTGCCCCTACCAAAAACACCCACGTGTGAGCCATTGCCTACGCTGTCCCCGTAAGAATGTGCCCTGGGAAACAGTGAGCAGACAGGCAAGTCATGGGCTTTGCAGATCAAGAATCTTTGTTCAAGGAGAACAAGAATCTTCCATTCCAACCCAAGATGTTAAGTGTGCAAGTGCTTTTATATCCATTCTTCCCACAGTAAACAGCAATTTATTGAACCTGTCCATTCCTCAAGCTAACCTGGGCAGGGTGAGAGTGGGACAGGAAGCACTACCCCCATTTCAAGGCTGGAGAAATGAGACTTGATGAGGCAAGTCTTGATTCTCCGCCCGAGGGGAGAATGGGCAGGGCAGTTAGAGCTACACGAGCTCACGGGCACCACTCTGCAGTTCCAGAGGCGCAGGGGTGGCTCTGAGCTGCAGAAGGTGGGCTGCTTCAGGCTTTGGGGCGCCACAGGGCTCCTGGCAGCTGGACCACGTGTGGTGAGCTCTGATGAGTCCAGCTTAGACTGAAGGCCCCCACTCAGAAGCAGCCTATGCCTGGAAGGGAGATGTCTGGAAACTCTGGTTCTCTGGGGAGCTGCAGAGAACATCCTGTGCCAAAGCTGCCAGTTAAGGGCAGACACTGAGTACAAAGGGCACTGAGTTTGGAACAGGCACATCTGAGTCCACAGCCAGCCCCACCCCCAGGCCAGCTGCACGCTTCACCTCCACCTTCACCTGCTCCCTCTTTAGTGAGAACTGCAGGAGACAGCCTGGGGGCCCTGGAGAGCACTCACCCCAGGGCCGTTTATGAACTTCTCCTTATTGTCCATTTTTAACATTTTCACTGCAGATAAAGTATAAACATTTAGATGAGAGGAAAAGCCGAGGAAGTCACCCATCATCATTCCACGCAGAGATGAACCACTTAACATGTTTGTGTACATTTCACTAGACTTGTGTGTGTGAGTGCATGTGCTCTGTGTGTGTGTGTGTGTGTAATATCACTTTGGCACTCTTAATCCATAAAAAAGGTGCCTGGGATGTTTTTATCCCTTGTCATTAATTCTGTCGGTTATATTCAAGTAGTCATTTTGGCATACAGTGCTGTCAGGGGTGAACATTCTAGTAGCTAAATCTTCAGGCATTTTCTCGATTATTTAGGATATTTACTTAGAAGTAAAATATCTGTGGCAAATGTGCCTTTGTGACTTTTGGTATGTATTGCTGTATGTTTAGTCTCGTTGGTTTTTCATGCAAAACGTTATGTTTTCTTGTTATTTTAACTTGCCTTTTTCTAAGCCATTTAATGAGGTTAAGCTTTCATAGGAATTTTTTTTTTCATATGAATATTTATCGAATATTTGCATTTCTTTTCTTTTCTTTTCTTTTTTTTTTTTTTTGAGACAGAGCCTCAAGCTGTCGCCCTGGGTAGAGTGCTGTGGCATCACAGCTCACAGCAACCTCAAACTCCTAGGCTTGCCTCAGCCTCCCAAGTAGCTGGTACCACAGGCACCCATCACAATGCCCAGCTATTTTTTGGTTGTAGTTGTCATTGTTGTTTGGTGGCCCGGGCTGGATTCGAACCTACCAGCTCTGGTGTATGTGGCTGGCGCCTTAGTCGCTTGAGCCACAGGCACCGAGCCGAACATTTACATTTCTAGTCTTGCGTCTACTGTCCATTTTTTTCTATCGTAATATTTTCCTGATTTATTTATTTTTAAGTGTTGTTTTATGTTAAGTATACAAACTCATTAGCTGTCGTGTGAGACAAGTATTTCCCTGCTGTTATTTTTAGTGGTAGCTGATAATAGTATACGTTTGTCCAACAGGCTATGCTGGAAACCAAGATTTCACCTACTTTGTGTGTGAAAGGGAAAATTCAAAGTAGCCCACATGTAATCACAAAGTCTAGTGGTCAGACTTGGCTTAGAAGCCAAGGTGTCTGGCCAGGCTCTGTGTGTGTGTGTGTGTGTATGTGGTGTGAGCATGTATGATATGTGTTGTGGGGGCTATGGCGTGTGGTATGTGTGTGGTGTATCTGGATGATGTGTCTGTGTGTGTGGTATGTGTTATGTGTATAGTGTGGGGGATGTGGTATGTGAAATACGTGTGTGGTGCATACAAATGTGTTATATGTTTGTGTGTGGTGTCTGTGCGTGGTGTGTGTTATATGTGCAATGTGAGGAGGCATGGTGTGTGTGTTGTATATGTGTGTTTATATAAAGATAAGGGGGATGTGTGTGCGTGCACGATGTGCATGTGGCATGTGCATATAAGGGAGGCATGTGTGGGGGCATGTATGTATGCGTGGTATGGATATAGGATGTATATGCATAGCGTGTGTGCATTGGTGTGGTGTGTGTTGTGTGTGTGATGTGAAGGGGATGTGGATATTTATTATTATTATTATTATTTTTTTTTTTTTTTGTAGAGACAGAGTCTCACTTTATCGCCCTCTATGGAGTGCCATGGCATCACACAGCTCCCAGCAACCTCCAACGCCTGGGCTTAGGCGATTCTCTTGCCTCAGCCTCCTGAGTAGCTGGGACTACAGGCGCCCGCCACAACACCTGACTATTTTTCTGTTTTTGCAGTTCAGCCAAGGCCGGATTTGAACCCACCACCTTCGGTATATGGGGCCAGCACCCTACTCAATGAGCCACAGGCGCTGCCCAGGGATGTGGATATTTAAAGGTGAATCAAAGATGAGGCAAAAATCACTCCACCACTGCCCACTAATCACGTGCTGACATCTGTCTCATCTATAAACTTTTCCCAAGTATGTTTTATTTTTTTTTAATTTCAAAATATTATGGGGGTACAAATGTTTTTGGTTACATGCATCGGTTTTGTTAAGCTTCAGTCAAGACTACAAACGGGACCGTCACCCAGATAGTGTTCACTGTACCTTTAGGTAGGTTTTTGCCCATCCCCTCCCCCCTCATCCCCCCTGCTTGATTTCCACTGAGTTTAAGCAAGTATTTTTTCTTTTTAAGTCATAATTTCACTGATTACATTCTTAGGTTTCCTAGTCTTACATCTAATTTTGCAATCCTCAGCTAAAAATATATAATAAAATCTGTTTGAATCAACTCTTTATCACTTAGGAAAGCATTTTCACATATATTCTCTCTTGATACAAAATCTCAGTGAGGTAACCAGTAACGAAAACATTTTTCTCCATTTTGTAAGTGCATAATTGAGACTCCTGGAAGAGAAGTGGGGCTTGACTCTTTATTCATCCATCAAAAAGTTATTGAATCCTCTCCTGTACCAAGTATGTTGTGGCCTATGGGGATGGGGGAAAAGCAGCAAGTGAGAATCCTTGCTCTTTGAGAGCCTTCTGTCTAGCAAACGATGACTGTGAGCAGGGGCCTGGTAAGGTGAGGGAGAAATTGAGAAAGCTCAGCTTCCTGGGAGGTGATGTTGGGCGGGGCATTGCAGAGTGAACAGGAGCTGGCCAGAGGGGAAAGAGAGAAAGGTTTGAAGGACTAGCCCTGTGCAAAGTGAGAGTACAGGACCAGGGGGTTGGGTCATGGAGGGTCATAACATTCAGCTGGGTTTTATCCTGTCCTCCAGGTGATGGGGCAGATGTGACTGTAGGTGCATGCAGAACAGGCAGAGGGTGAGCTGACTGCCAGAGGCCTCACATCGGACCGGCACTGGAAACGGGTCACTCATGCTGACAAATCTCCCTCACTGCAGCAGCGTGTGCCTGGTGGCACTGGAGGGGGGGCAGGGGAAGGTTGGGTGGTGATGCAGCAGCCCAAACCACCCACCACGGTGCCTGACTTCTATCTCCCGGGGCTTCCAAGGCCAGGGATGGATGGTGCCCACCAGTCGGGCTAGGGGGCTTCCCCTGTGGGGCTGGAAAAGCACCTCAGCTGCTTTGGCTTTGGGGTTGAACTTAATCGTGCTATCTCACCAACTTACTGCTCCACACCTGACTTAAAGGATTTCTCTGCCCTGGTTCAACTCTTGCCTCCCTTTCAGACGAGGCAGAGGGTTCTCCACCCTCAGTGCCAGTCTCATTACACCTCTGTGTGAATGACTCCACAGTAAGGACAGTAACAGTGACACCTGCCATCACAGAGGGCTTCCTGTGGGGCCTCGGGGCCCTGCGCCCTGACTGGGAACCGTCATGCTCGCTGCCTGGCCTTCATTCTCTCCCTCCATCCTGTCCTGCCTTCCACAAATGCTGTGGATCCTTTAAAATCAGAGGTTTGTCAACTAAGCCTAAATTAGATCTGATTCAGTTGGGATAACGGGTTCAGCTGCGTACGGGGGACAGACGCAGAGATTTGAACGAGATGCAGCTCTGCAAAGCCAACAGGGCCCGGCCTCCTTAAGGTGGGCGCACCGCCACCATACCCTACTTCCCTTTAAGCAGTGATCTCCAACTTTTTTGGAGACAGATGGGGGTGCATCTGACGGGAGGCAGAGCTTAGGTGGTGATGTGAGTGATGGGGAGCGACTATAAATGAAATTTCGCTCGCTCATCTGCTGCTCACCCAGGGCAGCCCAGTTCCTAGCAGGCCTTGCCCTGGACTGGAACCAGTTCTCGGCCCAGGCTTTACTGTCTTGAATGACATAACCCAGAAGTTGCAGGGTCCACTTGCACTCAGATCCCACAAGTCAGAGCCTCGCTGTGGGCTGCAAGGCAAGCTGGGAAATGCCATCTTTATTCTGGGAGGTGGCTAGAGGCCCATACTGTGGAAGACGAAGGAGAGACTTCAGCCGGGGGACTGCTCCTCACTGCTCCTTAGCTGTGTGGGTTCCTCCTGGTCCTCCAAAAAGCAGACCCCAAGATGGAATGGGCCACTCGAGAGACTGATTAGGGCTGAGCCAGCGAGGACGTACGGAGCAGGAGTTGGGAGCTGCCGCCAGCCCACGGCGCAGGTGGTGAGGAAGGAAGGTGGAGTGGAAGCGTCCCGCAGAGCAGCACAATTCTGGGCTCAGTGAGGCGAGGCAGGTGGGGATCCTCACAGGGAAACCACGGCTCCCCGCTCACCGAGGTTTCCTGTCAGGCTCAGCTGCAGAGCCAGGCCACAAGATGGGCGTCAGGGGCAGCAGCGGCTGACCCTTGCTGCTTAATTCTTAAGCCCTCTGTTTCCCCAACCATAAAATGGGATGATAACTCTAACTCACGGGTGGGTGTGAGGATTAGGGATCATATTTGTATTGAGTTTATGCCTGGCACACATGAGGCTCTCAGGGGTTGGTCACTTTTGTCATTGTTGATGATGATGTTGTGTTATTATTTATTGAAGGCTTTGGGGCAGTGGAAAGACGTGAGCAGGCCATTGTGGGGTGGGATGGACTTGCTGCAGATTCTTCCCGGGCCCTCTGGGAGTATCAGGGAGCACTCTGAAAAACTCGTTCCTTTCCTCTTTGTGACATGACCTGCCAAAAAGGCCAGATGCATAAAACAGAACTGGAAACAGAAAACTCAGGGTGAGAAGAGGCTGGTGGGTTACTCTGGTTCAGCAGGCATGAGGCTCTGGGTCGCTGGGCAGTCCTGTCTCTGACTCCTGTGGTCCCACAGTCTCAGGCAGCATCTCGGCCACCCAGAGCTGCCTCTACCCCATGCCCAGAGGGAGGGTCATGTGTTTCTGGAGGACAGTTTCTTTTTCCAAACTGCTGACTAATAAGGGCCATTTAAAATGAGGAGCCTGTTTCTTAAAACAAACATCAATGCACCTGCACCGGCCCCGCACTTTGCCCCAGGGAACCTAGACCCTGCCCTCCAGGGTCCCCCAGGCAAGAGATGTATCCTAACAAAGTCCGTGCCTGTCATGAGTCTAAAGGGCAGGGACACTCAGGGGAGGGCGGAATCGTGCATCATCGGAGCTGAGCTAGCAGGCAGTTCAGACACAGGGGACAGGGTGCAAGGACACAGAGGACACGTTCTGGAGAGTAGTACTGGCTGGAGGGTGAAGGAGCAAGGGGGAGGTGGAAGGTAGGGTGTGAGCCTGGAGGGGGTAGGGGGGCCAGAGCCCTGAGGGCTTGCCAGGCTATGGAGCCACACCGCTGTGTAAGGCAGGGCTTGGTCAGATTTGCATTTCAGGACTGTGTGGAGCTAATAGGGGTGGGGGGGGCTGGGTGGAGGCCAGTTACTCATCTTACCCCTCCCCAAAGGTAAGACAATGCCTTTCTTGTTTCCTCAACATGAGGTCAGAGGTCATGGCCAATCACCAAAGAAGTAACAGAGAAATCGTCACTGGATGTATACATGATTGGTGAATGAAGTATACATTTAGTCCAACATTTTCTGAAATGTATTCCTAGGCCAAAAGATGAATAGCTGATAGGTTTCCCAAAGGGGGAATAAACACACCAGTTATTTACTTATTGCCGGCTGGGCCAGGGTCCTCACATGCATGGTCCTGTCCGGGTTCACACCTTCAGCAACCCACTGATCCCCACTTGACAAAAGCAAAAACTGAACCTCAGGGAGTTTAATGTCTTGGCAGAGCCATTAAAAGTCATGGTGACACAAAAGGCACAATTGGAAAGCAGGTATTTTTATATCAAGTTGAATGCTTTTTCCAACAGTGCACACACACAGATATGAGCTCATTTTTAGGCACGCAAGAAAAGCACATTCTGCATCTTCTGAGTATGTGTGTGCACACAAGTGTGTGTGTGTGTGTGTGTGGCCTCTGTGAGATTCTCCATGGCACAATGTGAGTGGAGGTGGGAACACAGGAGCAGCCCTGCTGGGTTACCAGGAGACCCCACCTGGGGTGTCAGCATATGTAAAACCAAACACATCTAGAGAAACAGGACCAGCTTGATTTTCAAAGAGCAGAGGCAGCTGGGCTGAGGCAAGAACGGATGCTCCCACTGCTGTCCATGCTGGCTTCATCTGAAATGTTTTTTTTTGTTTTTTTTTTTTTAACAGTTTTTTTTTGGCCAGGGCTGGGTTTGAACCCGCCACCTCTGGCATATGGGTCAGCGCCCTACTCCATTGAGCCACAGGTGCCGCCCTGAAATGTTTTTAAATAAAATGATTTGCCCTCTAAACATGTGCTTTTTCAATTAATCTTCTGTTTAAGTAGAACATATCATCTCCAGGGGGTAATAAATCACAGTAAAATCCAAATAAAGGGTGGGTTCTGGCCATCTGGAGGGTCATCTGCTGCTAAAGGTCTGTTGGTGACCTGGCCCCTGTCAGCTCAGCAGGGGCATGGAGACAAGCCTTTGTCCTGTAGGGCCCGGGAAGCTGGAGGGCAGATGTGTAGCCTTGATTGCCACCTGCTCCAGGCTCAGAAGGCATTTTCCCCAGAGACCCCCGGGGGATGTCAGGGAAACTGAGGTAAACTGTAACCCAGCACCTGGCCCACGGTCAGCCTCTGGCTCACCACGGCCCTGTAATGACTGTCACTGCCTCATTTTTATGTACAAGAAAACTGGAGCACAGCAAGACATAATAACTTTGCCCAAGGTCACATGAGCAGAACACATACAAACCAAGATTCCAGTGGGGTGGATCTGAGCCCTGGCTTCCAGGGGCTCGGATGGGAGGCTGGATCCATGAGCTCCTGCGCTACACTTAACCTTCGAGATAATCACACCGTGTGTGGGGGGTGGGTGGACGTCAGCTCACGTGCAAGCCCTGCCGTGTGACCCACAGCGAGCATCTGAACCTCTGTGCCTGGCTCCCACCTGTCAAACTGATTGTCAGGGTTGTCCGTGACCGTGACTGTCTTCCCAGTGTCTCCAACACTCACACCCACCCTCTGATTTTCCCCACGCTCATCCCTAAACCCTGCTGCCACCTCCTCTCCCACGCCTCCTCCTCCTCCCCTGCCCTCCCCAGACTATTCCCACAGAGAGAGACTTCCAAAGTACAGTAAGGGCTCCCCAGGCCACTCGTGGAGAGACCACCATCCTTCCTGTGCCTGAGGAGCCCTGTGTGGCCAGGCCTGTCCCTCCTTCCCCCCCCCCCACTCCCTCCCCACTTGGCTCCACACTCTCGCCCCCAACACGCAGCAGACTCCGCTTCCTGTGCCGCCTTTCCTGAGCAGGTGTGGGCCCCACCAGGGCTTGGTGTTCCTCTCTTTCGCTCTCTACTCTATGTCAGTTACCTTGGAACATTCTTGGCACACAGCAGGTGCCCCAGAGGCATTTATTGAATGAGCGAATGACTTGATAAATGGCAGTAAAGGTGTGCTCACTGTGCTCACCGTGACCCTGACACAGCATCCACTCAGACCTCCCCTTCACCGTGCAGGCCCTAGAAGGGGTTGAGCAATACATTCCAAATGGGGAGTGCTTTCATAACATTTGCAAAGGTAAGGTATTTTAACCACAGTGGGGTAGGCCACGGTCTCTTTCTATTCTGACTTACCCTGTGTGCTGGGTTGAAGAGTGCCCCCCACCTTAAGAGAACCTCAAATGTGACCTTATTTGGAAAGAGGGTCATTGCCAATGTAATTAGTTAAGATGAGGTCACACCAGAGTAGTGTAGGCCCTGAATTCAATATGACTTATATGTCCTTATAAGAAGAGTCTCTGCAGAGCGACTCACTTGAGACCAGGAGTTCAAGACCAGCCTGGGCAACAGAGTAAGACCCCCATCTTTACAAAAAATAGAAAAATTAGCCAGGTGTGGTGGTACTTGCCTGTAGTCCTAGCTACTTAGGAGGCTGAGGCAGGAGGATTACTTGAGCCCAGGAACTTGAGATTGCAGTGAGCTATGATGATGCTACTGCACTCTAGCCCAGGCAACAGAGCAAGATGCTGTCTCAAAATAAAACAAAAACAAACAAACAAACAAAAAACCAGAGTCAATAATGCCACTTTTACAATTATAAACACACCATAATTTTTTTATCTTTCAATTAAAATCTTACAAAATAAAGTTAATCCAAATTCATTCCTTTTACGGTCATAAACCAGCAGTGGTACTAAAAGTAGTGAATTTACTTCTAGAAATATCATCCTCTGGACAACCACCCTCCCTCTCTTATCTCCAGGAACCCAGGGCCCTGCTCTCAGAGCCTCACCTACTCCAGCAAGTAGGGGGGATTTAAGTCCAGAGAAAGTCTTCACCTTGCCCAAGGAACCAAAGGTCAAAGATTAGCCTTTCGGCTCCCAGGTATGGCCCCTTCTGCTGCCCTAGCCTCCAATGCTGGGCACCTGAGGTCCTCCCAGGTCATTGGAATGAGATGAACCAAGTGGGAAGGGGGAGGGGGAATCACAGGGATCCCCAGCTCTGGGTGTTGGCTGCCATTTGTACTCCCCTACATCGCCACACTCTGGTTCAGGGAATTATATCCTTGGAGGGAAGCTGCCAAAACAGGGAGCAGTGATGGGGATCAGGGACCATGAGACAGGGGTGGTGACCATTAGCCGTCAACTCTTCCCTAGAGCCAGCTGGGAGAACTCAGTGCCAAGAGACATCAGTGGGTGGGGACGAGGAACCAGAGGTGAAAAGCTCCCCACCCTGGGCAGCTCCGTGAGTAAACCGCAACATAAAGGCAGAGTGTATGTGCCAGGGTTTCCCAAGCTGACTGGGGCACCAGGGGAACCACCCAAAACCTCTGAGCTGGGTGTGGTGGATGTGGCAGCCCAGTGGTAGGGAGTGGCAGTGGCAAGAGGCCTGGTTTCCCAGGCAACACAGTGCAGACTGTCCCTCAAACACTGGCCCACAGAGGGCACAGAGGTGGCCAGGACTGAAGCCTGAGATCTCAGTCTGCTCAGCTATTGCCAGAAGCCGCCCTGAAAGCACCTGGGGCCCTGGTCCCCTCTTGGGGTTGCCCTTTCTTGTCCATCTGCATTTATCCTTTTACTCCGAGATGATTTCCTGAGCATCTGGATAGACATAACGCCCTGGGAGAGTGTTTCAGTCAGGACAAAACATGGAGAGGGAGGGCATTCCAGGCAGAGGGAACAGGATATCCAAAGGCAGGGACACAGAACATCGGCTCAGGGCTTGGGGGACAGCAAGTAGATCCACTGAGATAAAGCCCCGGGCAAATGATTTTGATAGTGCCACAGGTACTTGGAGAAAGATAAGAGAGAGAGGATAGCCCAAAATAGGCAGGAATTGGATTATAAAGGGTCCTGCACATGATGCTAAGAAGTTTGGACTTTATTCTGTAGGCCATTATATTGAACCCTTTGATAACTTTTGAACACAGAAGTTACAGTGCTGAATTTAGCACTGTAAATTAGCACTGTAAATCGCTCCCTAAACCAGACATGTGTTGATGCCTAAATAGACCCACAGAGCAGTAAAACAGAATAGAGTCCAGGAAAAGACTTGTGAATAAATGAAAACTGGGTTTATGGCAGACTGGCATCACAAATCAGTGAGGAAAAGCCATTCTAGTCAATAACTAGTAAAGACACAATTAGCTAGCCACATAAAAGACATATACTTCTATTTCTACCTCATACCATATACAAAAATATAAATTCAAGACCTAAATGAGACAAAAAAATACTATAATATAATTAGAAGAAAACCGAGTTTATGACCGTAGCATAGACAGAGTGTACTTACATCAGACACCAAAACAAAAAACATAGACTAATTCGACCACTTCAGAATGTAAAACTTTTGTATGATAAAAGACACCATAAACAAAGTGAAAACACAAGAGTGAATTGGAGAAAAATACGTGCGGAACATGATAGATAAAGGATTGGTATCAGGGATGTTTGTAAAACAAGAAAAAGACAAATAGGCAAAATCTACCCGTAGGTAATTTACAGAAAAAGAAACCCAAAGTGATCACTCAACAGAATTAGAGATCTGAAAATGCAAATTAAATGCAAAATGCTGCTTAAGCCCCGCAGTTTGGGGCTGCAGTAAGATTGCGTGTCACTGCACTCTAGCTTGGGTAACAGAGGGGAGATCCCATCTCTCTAAAAAAAAAAATGAAAAATGCAATTAAAACTACAAGATATCTGAGTCACCAAATGAAATAAAACTACAAGATACTATGTTCACCCATCAGATTGGCAAAAAATTAAAAAATTAAAGTCTACCAGTCTCAAGTGTTGTAAGGTTGAGGGATGGGCATGCAGATGGATGCCATCATTTTGGAGGGTCATTCAGCAGGATCCAGTGAGGCTGAAAGTATGCTAAGCCTACGACTGAGTCAGTCTCCTGCTAGGTATCTAGATAAATGCTTGCACCTGAGTGCACTGGGTCACAGTGTTGTCTGTAATAGGGGAGAACTGAAAACCACCTACATAGGCATCAGTAGGAGAAGGGATAAAGAATGCAAAGTGGTCCTGCAGTAGAATTCCAGGCAGCAGTCCAGGGGGTAAACTAGAGCTATGTGAGCACCTACGTAGGTGGATCGCCAGATGGCCGGGAGCGGTGGCCCACGCCTGTAATCCCAGTATTCTGGGAGGCCACAGTGAGGGGATCCCTTGAGCTCATGAGTTCTAGACCAGCCTGAGCAAAAGTGAGATCCTGTCTCTACTAAAAATAGAAGAATTAGCCGGATGTAGTGACAGGTGTCTGTAGACCCAGCTACTTGGGAGGCTGAGGCAGGAGGATCACTTGAGCCCAGGAGTTTGAGGTTGTTCTGAGCTCGGCTGATACCACAGCACTCCAGCCTTGATGACAGAGTGAGACTCTTTTAAACAAAATCAAATATTAAATTTTTTTTTTAAATGGACTGATATGAAACACTAACAGGGCACTTCAAGTAGTAAGAGGGAGAAGGATAAACTTGAAAAAGAAGTTGGAAATGGATGACCAAAGAAGGAAATGAACCAACAGAACAGAATCAGACCTGTCTAAAGTCAGAATTTCAGACCAGGAAGGAGGCTTTGAGGGTCCAGAATCCAATGCTGTCCTTTTCCAGAACTACCTCCCAACCCTGCCCATTTTCTGCTCAGCCTCATAGCCTCCAGGGCCAGAGCCCTCTCTCTGCCCTGAGTTGTCACCTACATATGAGAGAATCACTACACTCAACTGAAGACAAGTGGGTTGGCCTTCAAGAACACCAGCATGGTCCAAAAGTAGTTCCCAGCTGAGGCAGCAGGTTAGAACAAGCAAGAACTGAGGGCCTAGTATTAGCCCAGCACTGAGATTTTAGACTGAGATATTTTAAATTTTTATTTATTTATTTATTCGTTCATTGTAGGTTCAACTAAAGAATGATTAGATTGAGTTATAAAGATGGGGAAGACGGATAAGATGTAAAACAGAACAGAGGTTCCCAAACTTGAGAAAGCACAGGAAAAGTGTAAATTTCAGCAGATCTGGAGAGGACCTCAGAACCTGCATTTTAAAATACACCTGAAGTAATTCTGTTGTAAGTGGTTCACAAACCTTATTTTTAAAGCATGCCTGAAAAAATCTAGAAACTATCTAGTCCCATGCCCTCATGTTCCAGAAAGATGGAGAACTATAGGAGTTAAGTGGCTTGTCAATGAGTAGAAAGCTGCCTTACGAGGGCCCAGTGGCTCACGCTTGTTACCCCAGCACTTTGGGAGGCCGAGGAGGGAGGATCGCTTGAGGACAGGCGTCCAAGACCAGCCTAGGCAACATAGTGAGACCTTGTCTCTAAAAAAAATAAGAAAAAAAGTTAAGCCAGGAGTGGTGGTGCAAGCCCATAAACTCAATTACCCTCTCACTGAGGGTAATTGCCTCACTGAGGCAGGAGGATCACTTGAGCTTAGGAGTTGAAGGCTACAAGCTGTTCTCCACTGCTCTCCAGTCTCAGCTAGACCCTGTCCAATAAAATAAAAATGAAAGACAGAAAAAAAAAGAAGAGAGACACTTCTGGTTACCCAACCCCTACTGCACATGTACTTCAAGCACAGACCTAGAAGGCATTTCACCTGCATTGTCTCAATTCTCCACCAACTGGGGCTCAGAGAAGTTAAGTAACTTGTCCAAGATCTCTCAGCCAGACAGCAGAGGGGCCAAAAGCATACCTAGGTTTGTCAGACTCCAAAAGCTTAAGTCTTTCCAAAGCAAGCACAAAGATGAGAAACCTTATATTCATAAGGTTGTACCAAAAGAGAAGCGCTAGAACTTCTATTTTCTTTCCTGGTCCTTCACTTTTTAATTTTGGAGATGCAAGCGAAGGGAAGGGGCTTTGGAGTCATCCTCACTCTCGGGGCTTCTCCATCACCACGTGCCAGTGGGGCTCCCAATCTCAGGCCAACACCGGCAGAACCCGTTGGAAAAGTGCAGGACCGGAAACCTCAGTCATCAGCCTTTTTTTTTTTTTTTTTTAACTTAAGATATATGAGTCACCATGAAAATAGTCACAAACAGGACATGTGCCTTCTCTGCATGCCGTGGTCCATGGCGGTGGGGAAAGTTTGCCACAGAAATGTAGGCCGGCAATCCCCCCAGCCTGGGTGAGTTCCATGATGACATGTGTGCCTGGATGTGGACGTGGTGCTGGCCTCAGGCAGCTGAGGTGTCATTTGGGATGCCCAACTATTGGAGAGTCCCAGGCTCTGCAGGCAGGTGCATTCCCTGACATACTATTTAGTGTCCTTGCTTCTGTTTGCCACAGGTGTCCCTTCTCCTCGGCTGGCTCGTGACCTCCCACGCCTCCCCTAAGGCCCGCTCCAAATAGCCCCTTGCATAGTCATATGACCAAACTGAGGTGAACTTAGGGTAATTGGTGGAAAAGATAAGCTTTATCTAAATGGCTTTGAGGAAGCTCTAGACCAAGAGAAGGGCAAACAAAACTGGGTTGGAACAAAGACAGGGCTCCCAGGTGAGCAGACCATTACTCGATCAATCCCCTTCAGAGGCATGGCCAAAAAAGAGCATTGTGTTGTTCTGAGTGACAGGGACAAGCCTTTTTCCCTCTCTGGGCCCCAGAATCCCCTTCTATAAAACAGGGAGAGTGGAGGGCCCCCAGCTCTGACCACTGATGCCGGTGTGATTCCAGCTTCCCTATCCATTCTCCTATTGCCCTGGGAGCTGACACCCTCCCTGCTGACACCAGCACTGGTCTCAGCCTAAGACAGGTGTGGCTCTATTTGGGGTTTGAGTGTAGGCCCCTCTTGGCGTCCCCTACTTTGCTTTTCTGGAATAGTCAGATGTGGAACAACAGGCAGGTGGGGCTTTGCAGACCCTCAACCTGCTGTTCCTTCCATGGCCCCCTGTCTGTCCTGCTAGGGCTGCTCCACACAGGGCACCACCTACCAGGGCGTGTGCCACTCCCCTGCCAGGATTCCAACCCTCTCTCAGGGACCCACTGCAGCAACCAACCCTCTTGTTTTCTTCAAATTTTTTCTAAACTCTTTTCTGCAGCCTGAGAAAGTTCTCATCACTCTCCATGGTTGGAGAACCACTGTGTGGTTCATGGTGTGAACTCTGTGCCCCACGCCCTCTGGACCTAGCTCATGACACAGCAGCCTTGAGGAAGGATGGCAGCCGAACCTCTCATCCCCCTCCCCCTCCCCAAGGCCCCTAGATTCTCTCTCTCGCTCTCTCTCTCTCTTTCTCACACACACACACACACCAGGAACACAGAACATGGCAAAGTTTGGAATCTGGAACACAGATGGAAGGACACCGACTGCCTTAGTAGATCCATGAAAGCAAAATCTCAAATCTACAGTAGAGAAAATTGAGAACCAACTAAATGCAGCAATTAAAAGAATCAGAAATCTCTGGAACCCAGGGAAAAGGGGTTTCTAACATAAGGAGGGTTAACTCAAAGGAGCCGGAGAAGTAGCTGGGCCCCAGGGTCCTCTCCACGCCTCGGGGACCAGCATTTCTACTATGTCCCACCCCAGGAGAAGTCTGGAGGTACATTTTCATTTTTGGGAGAATGGTACAAAGTGGCTCTTGGGATTGTCGGATGCGGGCGCAGCTGGGGATGGACACTCACCACAGAGGTCGAAGGCATAAATGCTGAAGGCCCAGGCCACGGTCCCCACAGCCCCTGCCTGAGGTCTGGAGCTGGGTCTCTGCCTCTGCAAGGAGATTGTAAATGTCTTCTGCAAAGAAATGGGTCCTGGGGTGCCTGTTCTCATCCGGGCTTTGAGACCCGCACCAGGGCTCATCACTGCAACACTTCAGAACACTGTGGACAAACAGAAGATCCTATACACGTCCAGAGAGGGAAACAAGTCACATCCCAAAAGCCAGGACCTAGATGGGGTGTGATTTCTAACAGCAACCCTGGACACCAGAAGATGAGAGAGCCAGAGCTTCAAAATTAGAGGAGTAGTGACTTATGACCTAGAATGCTGCAAACAGCTAACCCGCTCACCAGAGGTAAAAAGAAGACATGTTCACACATGCAAGGACTCCAAAGGCTGACCTGCAAGGACACCCTTCTCAGGAAGCCTCGAGAGAACGTGCTCCTTTAAAGGGAGGGCTGAGCCAAGACAGGAGCCACTGGACACAGAAGACAGGCAACCCAACACAGAAGGGCCGCAGAGGGCAGTCCCCAGATGGGGCAGAGGCAGGCCCCCTGGAGACAGCGGAGCTCCAGACACAGGGGACAGCTCAGAAAGGACCCGGAGAGGCAGCGTACTTCAGAGAGCTGGAACTGTCCTAGCCCAGAGCTTCCACCGAAGGGACCTTGAGTCTGGAGTTGGATTAGTGATAAATACTCAGAAAGCTGAGCAATAAAGAGGGACAGTTACTAACTTCAGGTTTAACACATGCTTGTGTAGACAAGGAAAAGGACTCATCACTTACTTCCCCCTTTTACCCTGCCCAAGGTGTTTCCGAGGCTCAGTGATGTGGAGTCAGTGTGGATTTAGCCAAAATTATATCAGAATCCCACAGGGATGGAGCACGGGAAGGATGCACGCGTCTGAAGGGGGCAGCGGGTAGAAAAACAAGCTCAGTCTTTGTCTTCTGTCATTGACGTTAGTGGTGTCCTAACTAAAAAAGCCATGATGAAGCTTGTCATCTAGCCATAGGCCATCCCCAAATAACGAGGTAAACAAAGGGAAAGAGGCCGCTTCTGGGAGGAAGTGAACAGCAACAGTGGGGTTCCTACATAGAAAGCTTTTGGGGAGCCCTGAGGCATGCAGGCAGGTTAACTGCTGTCCGACAAAAGCCGAAGTTGTCACCACACAAGTCTCCTGGTGGTAGCCAACAGCACAGAGCCAGCAAGAATCCCCAAACCTCTTGAGCCTGTCCCTGCAAGACCACAAGGAGCACATTGCAGACCAATAAGCGCGTAAGGTGGCTGCTCCACCACTGACAGGGAACACACGATTCCAGCCTCTCCTCGTGAGACGGGGGCCTCCACAGCCCAGGGCAGCAGCTCCGTCCCCCCCCCCCCACCTCCACCCCCTGTCTGGCCCACCCCAGCCCTGGACACTGACCTGGCTCCCCTAGGTTCTCTGAACATTTGAAAATCCATGCCGTAGGCAATATATAGAGTTAAATTTTTCTTGAATCTGGTGTGTGCATCTTTTAAAGCCTGGTTTCTGGTTATAAGTAACTGAACAAGTGCACATGTGTGTATGGTTTTCACGGACTCAGCGCCTCTGGCCCTCACAGCCTCCAGGTAAGGGAGATGTCTTTATGTTTCTCCTTGTACAGAAGACAATTTCCAGGCTCTGGAAGGGTAAGCAACGTTCCCAAGGTTTCAGGCCCCCTGTGGCTGAGAGGATGTTCTCAGCCCCCACCAAGCTGGCTCCCCGCTGACTTTCAAGTCACTTCTCAAGCCCCACTGCAGGAGGCTCCGCAGAGCTCACAGCAGGGAGGCAGGGGCCGGGGCACCTGGGCACCCACTGACTGAAGTTGCACAGACACAAGGACAGTGAGATGAGGAGTTCTAGAGACAATAATTCCAGATAAGGACATCAAGGCTCAGATAGGACAATTTCCCTCCTGCAAAGTGGGACATGCTGGCACTGGAATGTGCCCTTCCCACCCAGCCTCCTGCCTAACCAAAGTAGGGCTACTGCGAATCCAAACTTCCAAATGTGGCTTGTCCTGGGCTTTCGAGAAAGGCACACCTAAGACTGAAAAATGAACTGATTCAAAGGAGGGCATCAGCCGGGTGGTGGACCTGTGGGGAGCATGGTATTTTTAGTCATTTTGTCACACAGACCAGGATGGAAAGCAGAGAAACCACAGGGGCTGGCACGGGCCTCAGGATGAGCTCATGAGGCCTGAAATAGGTGGAGCCAAAGGCTTTCACGCCTGCCAGGGCCCTCCATGCTGTGCAAACCACAGACGTGCTAGTCTCTTTCTTCCTTTCTTTTTTTAGGGCCCCAGACCTCTTAGAAGGGATTAAATCACAGAATTTGAGCTAAAAAGAACTTTAAGGATTTCAGCATCTAATCTCTCTCTTTTACAAATGGGAAAACTGAGGCTAAGAGGAGAGAGGTTTCGTCTGAGTTAGCAGCAGGGCCAGGACTCCTACTAGGACCCTTGACCCTGACCTCATCTTCTGCCCTCACCCTCTCAGGGAGAGGGACACGGAGCCTCAGGAGTTAGAAAGCCCTGACTTGGGTTCTGTCTCCTCACTCACAAGCCCGGCAACCTTCAAAACACTGCTTGGCTTTTTTTGTGATGCCCATTTTTCAAATCCGAATGTCCTGGCTTTTTTTAGAGAGATCACAAAGAACAATATATAAACGTGGTTTCTCAGCTCTTCCTGCACCACCAACCTTGGGGAACTTTGGAAGCAGGGGGGTCTCCACTGTGCTGTAGGAGCCCCTGTCGGCCCCTCCCTCTGTTCTCCCCTCCGGCAGGACAAGATTGAGTCTGGTGTCTGTTCTCCCTGTGGCCGAGGCTTCAGGAGATGCGCAGCCCCAGCCCCGGGGTGCAGATGGGACAAGTGTCCCGGACAGTAAGGGTTCAGCCAAGGCTGGACACTCGGTTCTGGCCAATAAGAAATGAAAGGGAGGCTCGGTGCCTGTGGCTCAGCGGGCCAAGGCGCCAGCCACGTACACCTGACCTGGCGGGTTCGAATCCAGCCCGGGCCCGCCAAACAACAATGACGGCTGCAACCAAAAAATGGCCGGGTGTTGTGGCGGGCGCCTGTAGTCCCAGCTGCTTGGGAGGCGGAGGCAGGAGACTCGCTTGAGCCCAGGAGTTGGAGGTTGCTGTGAGCTGTGATACCACTGCACTCTATCCAGGGTGACAGCTTGAGGCTCTGTCT
>CAUYON010103323.1:0-40210 GCA_963573935.1 Arctocebus calabarensis
GGAAGGAGTGAGGGGGTGGGGTCTTGGTGTGTGCCACACCTTTTGGGGGCAAAACACGATTGTAAGAGGGACTTTTCCCAACAAATGCAACCAGTGTAACATGGTTTCTTTTACCCTCAATGAATCCCCAACAATAAAAAATATATATATATATAGAATCAGTCTAAGTACTCATTAACTGGTGAATGGATAAAGAAAATGTGGTATATATAGATGTATACCTTGAAATGCTACTCAGCCTTGAAAAGGAAAAAAATAACGTCTTTTTCAGCAACTTGGATGGAACTGGAGACCATTATCATAAGCAAATTATCTCAGAAATTGAAAAACATACTCACTAGTAATTGGTAGCTAACTAATGAGCACAACTGGCACAGGCAAATGTAAAAGATGTTGGAATTCTAGAAAGGGAGATTGGAAGGGGATAGGAGATAAAAACTTACTTACGGGCTACAGTGAACACTTTTCTGGTGACGGGCACACTAAAACCTCTGACTTAAGTGTTGTACAAGTGTCCGTGTAACAAAAAAATTCACACCCCCTTAATATTTTGGAAATTAAAAAAATAAGAATTATATTTTCATTATTTTTATAAATAAAACAAAAGAAATAATGCTTCAATTGCCTCATGAGAAATTTCATCTGGAAGAAAAAAAATCTTCTTTAGAATTTGTTTTGAAAACTTCTGGACTAGTTAACTGAGACATGTTCGGGGATCTTGCTATGTGTTTATATTAACTCCAAGCAGTTTTGTCTCTTAGGCTTTAAATTCAGACAGAGCTAAATTCCTACTACCAGTCTTACTAACTGCACAGCCCTTGGACAAATTAAACTCTCCGTAACTTAATTTCATTTTTAGTCAATTATGAATCAATATTTATCAAATAATACCAGAAAGACCCTACACAAGGTACTAGGTATATATGGCTATTAAAAAATAATAGTGTGCCAAATGTGACTGCACAGCTACCTTAAAAGGTTATTTGTAAGGATTACATGGGAAGTATAAATGAAGTGATAGAAGAATACATGGCTATTATTAAATTGGGTAAATTGTTTCAAAGGGCTAGTTAAAATTAAATTGAAGTTAAAAGCCATTGGAGATTCTTTTTAATGATGACCATACATTTTATTAGCTTCTGTATTTCAAATAGAACTTATAACAAAAAATGACACATAGACTACCCTTTCAAAAAAATAAGATCACCAAAAGAACAAAACTAATGAATATATTCCTGGGGACACCAAGCAATCCAGATGGCTCAGAGCTGTGCCGAAGACCATAGCATGTTCAGTAGAATAAGGAATGAATCACTGTTCTGAGCAATCTTTCATTTCTTAGAAAAGAGATTGTTATAGATAAAAAGAAATAAAATAAATTTGTATTCATTAATACAGGAATGTGAAGTTGAATAACTGATTTAACAGTGTGTCTACCTAATTAAAATGTTGAGAATTCTCCGTAAATAAGATGTTCTTGCAATAGAGTTAAAAATGAAAGCAGAAAAATGATCAGAAACATTTGTGTCCCCTCATGATATGGTTAGCATGCTTATAGCAGAATAGAACTTTTAAGTAGGAATTTATTTTTAAAGCCAACAAATGTTTATGGAGATTTTCATTACCCAAGATGTCCTGAAACATAGGAAATATAAAGCATTTGTAGATATAAAGACCAATCCTATAGTTGAATATTTAAACTTTCAAGAGAGGTCGGGCATGGTGGCTCAGTCCTGTAATGCTAGAACTCTGGGAGGCTGAGGTTGGTGGCTTGCCTGAGTTCAGGAGTTCAAGACCAGCCTGACCAAGAGTCAGACCCTATCTCCTCTAAAAATAGAAAAAAAAAAATAACAACTGGTTATTATGGTGGGTACTATCGTCCCAGGTACTTGGGAGGTTGAGGTAAGAGGATCATGGGAGTCCAGGAGTTTGAGGTTGCTGTGATCTGTGACGCCACCACAGCACTCTACCTCAGGGCGACAGAGTAAGACTCTTCCTCAAAAAATAAAAATAAGCTTTCAAGAAAATTTTGGGCTAGAACTACTAATACAGTGAAGACATTTGATGAGATCATTATATCTCTGGGCGTTCAGTAAATTCTGCACCTCATCTGTGCAGGTTTTTAAAAAATGCCAGGAAGGTTAAAGGTGAGTAAACATTCCACTTAAATTGGACTCTTTTTCAAGGACTCCTGTGGCAGTAGGGTTGTGCAGCAAAAAGGATGAACTGACATCAAATCCACTTTTCCCTTTGCCTTTCTAAAGGCCTACTCATGCACAGTCAATAGGATTGGCCCCACCAGATAACCTAATGTAGTTGTTAAGTTTTCAAGAATCTCTGGTCTGAATACTTTTAAACTCATAATTTAGCTGATCACAAAATAAAGACTATCTATGTTAAGATGTTGCTGTGGACTGAATTGTGAACCTCTAAAATTCATATGTTAAAGCCTTAGACCAGTGATTTTCAACTGGTATGCCACAGCACACTGGTGTGCTGTGAAAATTTTTAAGGATCACTCATTAAATTATTTTTGAAAGAAGTTTCAAAGCACAGTAAGTATATTCATTTTCTTACTCTTTTTTTTAATAATCAATATAATTTAAATGTGCTGTG
This sequence comes from Arctocebus calabarensis, assembly GCA_963573935.1. NCBI lineage: Eukaryota > Metazoa > Chordata > Mammalia > Primates > Lorisidae > Arctocebus > Arctocebus calabarensis. Next base: position 2,617 of record CAUYON010103323.1, read on the forward strand.
GAAGTTTAGTTATAGGTTTGAGCATGCCATGAGATAAAAAAAAGTTGACAAACACTGCCTTAACCCCAATGTAACTGTAGTTGGCAATTGACTTTTCAGAGGTTATTAAGGTTAAACAAGGTCATAAGAGTAAAGCATTAATCAAAAATGTCTGGTGTCCTTGTAAAGAGAAGAAGAGACACAAGATTTTCTCTCTTTCTGCAAGAACACAGAGGAAAAACCATGTGAGCCCACAGAAAGAAGGGGGCTACCTATCTATGAGCCAGAAAGAGAGGCTTCTCCAGTCCTGACACCTTCATCTTGGACTTGCTGCTTCCAGAACATGAGAAAATGAGTGTCTGTTGTTCAGACTACATAGCGTGTGCTATTGTTATGGGAGCCTGCGGAGACTAATACAGACATTATAACTCTTCTTTGGACTATTTTAAAACCTGTATGTTACTTATTGAAATTAGAAATTAATTTTTCCCAAGATTATATATTTAGGTGGCAAATTTCGCTGAGTTCAGTTTACTGGAACAGAAACTTAAAAAAGAAAATGAGGAAGAGAGAATGACAAGCCACTTGTGTGAAATTATATTCTACCAGCTTTCCTTCCTTAAACTAATATTTAAAAAGAAAAAGCAAATAACTGATCGTATTTGCCCAAATAGAATTACCTACATATTGCTGAGACGAGAGCCTGGCATCTATGTTACACTTTTTCTACCCATACTTGTGAGGATTTTTGCTTCGTGGGGTCAGTATCTTCTAAGTGTTCCTCCTTCATAACCTCCCTCCCTTTTTCAACAGTTCAGCATCTGTTTTCTTTCTACTCCTCATACTTGACCCTTACTACCTGACTTAGTTATTGTCTTCTATTTACACAGATGTAAGTAAAACATAAAAGAAACAAAGGATATTATAGTATTTAAATTTAAAGATATCGATTGTTGCCCTTGTTTCCAACTACTCTAAAAGTTAACAAGATAAACTAAGGGCATAGTGTACTTTATGTATTTACCCAATCAAACAACAAATGTTTATTAAAAATCTGCTTTGTGTAAGAGGTGATGGTATGTGCTGAATTTAAACCCTAGGAATTTTCTTATTTGGATGTTAGCATTATGTCTCTGATAGATGTGATAGAGAGTAACACACATACACATATACTCACTATTTTCTTTAAATAAAATATACACAAATGGAAACATGTTGACCCTAGGGCTGCAAACAAACATCTATGCCTTTTCATGGGTTGTTGACAGTTAAAGTGGAAAGAAAGAAAAAAAAAAAGAAATTGCTTTTGGCCTTGAGCTTTCTTCTTTCATTTCCCTTAACAAACACTTTTGTCACCAAATCCAACTGATACTGGAATTTCATCTTCAGTGGGTTCTTGGTCTGGGTGCTTCGAAGAATGAACCCACAGTCCATAGATCAGTGGTAAGATAGGATTTATTTACAGAAAAGAAAGGAAATAAAAACACCAAAGCTCCTGCACAGAGAAAAAAGTCAAGTCCAGGAGAAAAAGGCTCTCTTTCTGTCTGTCTGTCTCTGGGCTCTTTGTCTAGGGGTATACATAGGTGCATTTGCTTCCTTGTATATGAGGCCAGGAATGAATGGATACAGTCCTTTCTGCTGGGGCCAGGTGAATGAATGTATTAATAAATGGACACAGTCCCTTCGCTGGCAGTATTGTAAATGAATGTCCATTCAAGGAATTGAGGCCCAGGAAATTTATATGAAATTGACCTAGGCATAGGAAATGGGGGTTTCCTGATCAGTCCTAAGTGCAAAAGGAAGGAGACAACAGGCCCCGTTGTCTCCCCAGCAGTTGTCTGACCCCTCTGGCTTTTTAGAGCCTCTGGTGGGGGGTGGTAGCCCCTCCTTGCCTACCCTCCAGCCCACTGGTTCCTCTGCCGGCTGCTGGCTGCACCAACACTGCAGCCACCATGGAGGCTTCGGGTCCTCCAGCTTAGCTTGGCTGAGCTGGCTGGAGGGCCACCTGTCCTGTATCACAACCAACCCTTCTTGATAGAATCACAGGAGAGAGAGAGGGAGAGGGAGAGACACAAAGTGAAATGTTTGGAATTGATCCAGTTAAAAAGGTACAGAAAAAATTTACAGCGTCACATTAAATGGTAGATTGGCTACTCACTTCATTTAGCCTCCGGTAAAAGCTTTGAAAACTAGCCAGCTGCAGTTGCGTCCACTAATTTTCAGTATTTATCTAGTAATGAAGACAGGCTTGCAGGGATTCTATCCTAAGAAACTTGAATAGCATGAATACAGGAAGATGGAGCTTTATCCACTGACCTGAGTGCCGAAAGACAAATATATAATCTCACTCACGCAGATCTAAAAATGTTGATCTCCTAGAATAGGAAAGTAGAATGGTGGTAACCAGGGGCTTAGGAGGATGGTTGTAGCATGGATATCAAGTGTTCTTCCCACAAAATAACTATGTGAGTTAATGCATATGTCAGTTAGCTAGATTTAATCATTCTATAATGTATATCTACTTCAAAACGTTGTACATGATAAAAGCTTACCGTTTTATCTGTCAGTTAAAAGTAACGAAAAGAAGTTTGAGCTTTTAGCAAAGATTAGGAAAAGAATTTCAAGAGTAGCATAGTTTCACCTGTTCCCTTCTCAGGTGAAACTTACTAAATGTAGAATATAAATATCTATACACAATAACTAAGAAAATGCCATGAAAGCTATGTCAACCAATTCGATGAAAGTATTTCAAACTGTATATAAAACCAGCACATCAGGGTGGTGCCTGTGGCTCAAGGAGTGGGGCGCCACCCCCATCTACTGGAGGTGGTGAGTTCAAATCTGGCCCTGGTCAAAAACTGAAAAAGAAAAAAAAATTAAAACCAGCACATTGTACCCCATGATTGCATTTATGAACACAACCACGATTTAATTAAAAAAAAAAAAAGAGTAGCATAGTGATTATCTAACATTTATTAGGCATATGTTGTAGCAATCACTGCTTTCATTCTAGTTGTGACTGCCAATGATATCTATAAACATGTATATTCAGATTATAATCATAAAACGTCCAAGCATTAATTGGTCTCCTTCAAAGTCCTCAAGTTTAGTACTGATGGCAAAGCATCATCCCGCAGTTTCCAACTCTTCTCCACTGTTTAGTCTTCATTCAAATCCACACAGCTGTCCTTCAGCAATCAGTTCAGGTTTGTTTAAGACAGGCTTCTTCTCTTTTTATATTGAACACATTCGGTGTTCTGTAGTTACAGAGATTAAGCAGCATGAGACTTAGATTCTGGTTTGTTGTCTGTGGAATGAAACTTACAATTGATTTAGGGGAACACTCATTTTATAGCAGATGAGAAGAAGGCAAGAGAAGTGAGGCGACTTCCCTGGGAGGGGCCCGTCAGGGAACCTCAAAGAAAACTCTCCTAATCTCTATCTAGCCCTTGTTACTAGGGAGCTGCCCTTTCCTTAACTCTTTTGTTGACTCTCTACCTGTCTCAGAATTGAAGTCTCAGTTTCCTCATCTGTAAAATGACAGTTATAAGAGAGGTATTTTGCAACATTGTAAGTATAAAATACTCATGAATGAATGCCCATGAGTAGTACTGTGCACGGTATATTCAACACTTTCATTTCATCAGCCATGTCCAGGGCACCAGCGGGCAGGTCAGAAAATCTCACATGTTCATATCAGGAGCAATTTCTGCTATTGAATGTGATTGATTGAAATAGAGTTGAGTTTATTTTATACAGCATCGTTATGGATCATCATATTTTATCAGTCTTTGCTCTAAGTTTTTAAAAAATGTGGCATCATATAAGTATGACTAAGTAGCATTAACATGGCATTGGTGGCTTCTCTGACATTATCATTTCTATCTTGCAGCATAAGGGACCTGAAAGGGCGTAATGCTTTGTACAGACAGATGTCTTGGGTGTTTTTTTTTTTTTTTTAATCACCTTGTAAACTGTTCTAGTATACTCCATTTCTTTTCATGTAAGGTGTGGCTAGCACAATGACAATTTTAAAATTTATTTCTAATTCTAATAACAGAAAAAATCTCAGTTGTGGTAATCATAAATAGAACAAATGCTTGTTGAGCTGTATGACATTTTCTGTGAAAATAGATTGTCTTTAAATTAAAGGTACTAAAAACCTAAGTGAAAGAGTAGAAAGCCTTAAATTAGTGGCAGTAAGCCTTCTCTCATAATAAAACGTGCTTGCTGAAAATTTACAGTAGCTGTAGAATAAAAACTATTAAATCAAAATTGACTTAGTACATTCAGAGACACTAGAATAAAACTTATTAACAGCCCAGGTGAATTTAATTAAATATCAGGAGTAATAAAAGAGAGATCCAGGGGCAAATGCTGAGAATACTTATGGATTATTATGAATTAAAATATTTGACTTTCTGTGAGTGAAGAGCTGGTCCCCAACTGTATAAGTTCTGAGTGATTAAATAAGCTAAATTTCCATCATTGTGAAAGTGTAAATGTTTCACTGTAAATGTTTTTCCCTCAGAATATCTGAGACAGGCTCAGAACAAACCCTTGCCTCCTGGACAGTGCCCCCCCCCACAGAAGGTGAGTCCACTGACCTTGACATTTCAGCTTCAGTCTGGATCTATAATATCCAGCACATGGAAGGGAGAGAGATGGAGCAGAGTACATTTGGTGTTGGGTAGACTTGGGATTTTGATTTCTGGCTCTGGTTACTTATTTGGTGTGTGAACTTAATCAAGCCAGTTCACCTGTTTGAACCTTTTAAATGAATATAATAAATGGCCTTGGCTTATTCTTTGCTTGGATTTATATTCACACCAGATTTTTATGCTTTTGTCTGTGGAATACATATCTTTACTTTGTATCAAATGATGCCCCCTATTCTTTTCCTGAAATTCTACCCAGTTCCATGTCTTATTTCTTGATAACTAAGTGTATAGTTATCACACATGGTGAGCAAAAGAGAACAAGCCTTTAAATAGGTGACAGGTATTTCCAAATAAAATGCAAATAAAATCTACAGTGTCATCACGGAAGAATAAAATCCAAAATGTTAAGATCAATTGATTCTTAAGTATAACCATATATCCCTAATGTTACAGCATCTCCAAACTTCTGAAAATAATCACACCTGTTAATATTTCATCGGCTATTCAGGTGTGCAAATACTTGACCACTCTCCTAAGTCACTAAATTGTTATCTTACCTTCTTGTTCATCTCTCTGTGTTGTTTCCTTTTTTTTGGAGAGACAGAGTCTTACTTTATCGCCTTCGGTAGAGTGTGTGCCGTCATACAGCTCACAGCAACCTCCAGCTCCTGGGCTTAGGCGATTCTCCTGCCTCAGCCTCCCGAGTAGCTGGGACTACAGGCGCCCGCCACAACACCCGGCTATTTTTCTGTTTTGCAGTTCAGCCGACACTGAGTTTGAACCCACCACCTTCGGTATATGGGGCCGGCACCCCACTCCATGAGCCACAGGCACCACCCTATGTTGTTTCCTTTTTTTCCCTCTGTGGGTAGCTTCAGGGAAATTGTCCATGTAAGAGGGTATTGCTCACATGTATGATGTTTCCTTCTTATGGGATCATGATTAGTATCATTAAAAAGAATAAACTAAACCACTTAATATTTTTTCTCGAAGATAATATTGGAGAATATATATATTTTTTTTAGCCAACTATTGGAGAATATTATTTTTTGGGGAAAATGAAATTACAATTGGATTTCACTGTGAGCCTGTTAGGTAGATAGCTAGAAATCCAGCTATTCTAGGGAAAAAGGACAAGGGAGGGCCCTCAACTCCTTAATCCTGTCTCCAGTGATTGCTCACACCTGCAGAGAAGGGATGACTCTACCATTCAGCCAACCAGAACTTAGCTGGCCAACTACAAAAAGATGTAGAAGCCTCTCTAGCCCACAGACCTAGCAATGAGAACAATAGAGTCTTGAAGGTATCAAAGAACAGCCATGAAGCTAATTATCTTGTCATTAGCTTAAATTTACATTGAGGTACATGCCCCCATGGGCTTTCAGAGAGGTTCATTGGGGGTCTTCTCTCACAGTAAGAGTTTGGTTCTGAGGTTACCTCTGGAATCATGAGGAGAGCCCTATCCAAACAGTATAAAACAGAATCCCAGAGCCTTTTAAAGGTAGAGCCTTTATTGCCATAATGGGGACCTGTTAATTGTGTATGGCAAATGTATCATGCTCTGTAAACCTATCTTTGTCTTATGCAATAAACTTTGTTTCATGCTTCCCTTGCTTTTGGCCAAGAGCACGCCAAGAACAGAGAAGGTAGACAACTGCCTCAAAAGCCAGCAGACCCACAATTTCTTCCTTTGGGAGAGTAATGCAAAGCCCAAGACCCTCCTTTTGCATTGTTGGAACTGGGTCATCCATCAGAATCATGGTTGCGACATGACAGTAACCCCCTCATGGAGGGAGCTCAGCGGCTCAACCAGAATTGGTCTCTTTAAGATTTCCCTCTTAGGAAGGGAGGACTGGGAAGCTGAGTGAGGACTCTGGATACTAGCAAAACTCTTTACCTTGCTTGTATCTCTTGGTGTCCTGAAATGTCATTCTCAATGCCATAAGGAAAATTCAAGCATGGTCCTACTGAGAGAAACAGGAGGCCCCAAATGCTGTAGACCTTGAAAAATGCATATTCAGGGTGTTATAACAATCCTGATGATATGCTCTTTCATGTTTTAATAGATAATAAGTTTCTTGTTTTTAGATTTGTGTCCACTACTACATTTAAAATGGTTTTCTCTTAATTAGTAGGAACTCACCAATCTATTTTTAAAAAATCTTTCATTAAGATCTTTTCTACGCAAAATATGGTCAAGAAGTGTTTTGAAAAGTAACACCTTTCATGGAATGCCAATAAAAATAACCATGTGTGGCAACCCTTCTTTTCCCTACTTTCTTGATTATAAGCCACATACTTAATGAAAGTTTTGCTTGCTAAGACAGATAGTCAGTTCTCTTTTAAAATATGGAGTTAAACATAATATTGTCATCAAAGATTTAATTTTATTTCTGTAAAATTTTACTTTCTCTTGAATTAAATCAGAAATATATTTCTGCCCAAATAGTTTGTTATGGATTTATGATTGTAACTGCTTGATTTTTATTCTCAATTAGACAGTGCTTTTCAATAACTCTTTTCTCTCATGTTTAGTCAGCTCACTGTCCTCCTCAATTAAAAATCTATTCTTTATTTTGCTGATCTGTTCACAGCCTCCATAAATGGTATTTTCACTTACTATGATGCAAGAGTTGCAATGAGTTTTGAAAGGCACAAGCCCCATCTCATGAATTACCTCAACTCTCTCCCTCCTACTCATTCCTGAGCCATTTTATTTTATTTAATTTTATTAGTTATTAAATCATATATACATAGATCATGAATATATTTATGGCTTTGTAAGATTCGATGTGTTGATTATTTATATAAATTGGAGTGTTTACATCCTACTAATTAACATAGCTTTCACCTCATTTACTTAATCACAGTGTTAAAACATTTGTGTTCAATATTTGATAGATTTGACTTGTGCCCTTGCAATATGCTCCATAGATGTTGCCCCACCATTAACCCTCCCTCTATTGAACCGACCCCCTCCCTTCCTATCCTCATCCCCTTCTGTCCTTCATCCTGGGCTATACTTGTGATTCATCTCTCATATGAAAGTGTGAGTGATTATAAATCTTACAAATTGGTTTTATATCAGTACTGAGTACATTGGACTTTTTTTTTTTACAACACAGAGAACTCAAACTTATTAATAAGAACAGAACAAGTGATCCCATTTCATTATGGGCTAGAGACATGAACAGAAGCTCCTCTGAAGAAGACAGGTGCACAATCTACAGACACATGAAAAAAAGGCTCATCAGCTTTAATCATCAGAGAACTGCAAACCAACACAACTTTGAAATATAATCTAACTTCAGTAAGAGTAGCCCACATCACAAAATCCCCAAACTACAGATGTTGGTGTGGATGTGGAGAAAAGGGAGCACTTCAACACTGCTGGTGGGAATGAAGCTAGTACGTTTCTTTTGGAAAGAAGTTTGGAGAATACTCAGGGATTTAAATGTAGATCTGCCATTTGATCTTGCAATTCCTTTACTAGGTGTACATCCAAAAGACCAAAAATCAATTGGCAACAAAGATATATGCACCAGATTGTTCATTGCAGCTCAATTCATAATTGCCAAGTCTTGGAGGAAGCCCAAGTGCCCATCAACCCATGAATGGATCAATAAATTTTGGTATATGTATACCATGGAATCCTATGCAGCATTAAAAGAGATGGAGACTTTACCTCCTGAACCATTTTTATGTGCCTCCCACCACCTGTCTATTGAATCAGCACTGGTAAAAAGCCTTCAATTCTTTTTTCCTATGCAGAGGCTTTAATTCCTGCAGTACAATAGTTAGGTTGTGAATGGTAAACATTCCATCTTCATCTGAAAATGACTCTTTTCTTTACTGCTAGTTGATTTATTAGTTGAATGTAGAATTTTAGGTTAACAGGTATTTCCCTTCAAACTTTTGAAGATATTTTATTTCTTCAGCTTCCTATTGTTGACGAAAAGAAATTTGCTATCAACCAAATTACAATTTCTTTCATGGCAAGCTTCTTTCGCTAATTGCTTTTCACTCCTGGTATTTGATGTTCTGTGGTTCCACCATGACACAGATTTTGTGGGTTTGTTTCTATTTACACTTCTCAGTGCTTCTTGTATTACTTCAAGCTGAGTACATGTGCTTTGCTTTTATTCTGAAAAAATTTCAACCATTTTCCCTTCAGTTATTGCTTCAATCCAATCTTAATCATTATCTCTTCAAATATTCCCTCTCCTTTTGGGATTCCTAAAGGTAAATGCTATACCTTCTCATCCTGTTTCTTATTTCTTTGATGGTATTAATTTTCTATTATTTTCTATGCTGTGTGATAGATTACTCCATACTTAGTACCTTAAATATCAATGTTTGTTATTTCACAGTTTCTGTGGGTGTGGAATCTATGTGTGGCCTCACTTACAATAAACTAACAAATGTTCTTCTGGATCTCTTACATGTCTGCAGTCATCTTACAGCTCAGTGGGATATGGCTGCTTCTATGCTCACTCACACGCGTGGTAGGTTTCTGCAAGGCGTTAGACTGAAGCCTCAGTACATTATGGGCAATTGCTGGAGAGCTCTCTTGGCTCTTTGCCAAGTGGGCCTCTCCACAGGGCATCTAAAAATATGGCAACTTCTTTCCCTGGTGGGAATAGTGAGAAGACACGAAAGAATGTCAGCAAGAATGTCCCAACAAAGATAAAAGGGCAGTTTTGTTGTAATCCAATCACAGAACCTGACATCTCATTGTTCTTGCCATATCTTATTATTAGAAACAAGTCACAAGGTCCAGTCTACAACCCAGGGAAAGGGACTGACTACTCAGTACTTAAATACCAGGGAGCAGGGACCACACAGGCCCATGACATAGCCAGAGCATATAGGGTTCACTATATGAAAGTAGAAAGAACAAAGAGCGATACCTCTGTGTACTTTCAACCCAGCAAATTAGAGGCCTAGAATTTTCATTACACCTGTTACATGGAGCCAAGAAGTGAATGATAGCTTTCTGATTTTTTAAAATATACTCAACCTTGACTAGATGTTTTATAATGTATAATCAGCATCTGATGCTTTAGTCTATACCTTCTTCCTTCTTTTACTATCAGAAGCCCCTTCCAATGACCCCTCATTCCTTTTGGTCTCAGAGTTATCTTTCTCTGGCATAAAGCCCAGGCCTGGCCAATCACAATACCCATCTAGCTGGCCACAATGTTTGACCTGAGGATGGGCACATTACCTAAGCCATTAATGTAATTTTCTTTAACTTTATTTTGGGAATGAAAAGGTTTCCTTGTATTCTTGGATCAGAAACTGTTAAGATCTACTCAGAGCTATTAGATAATGTGTGGGCAACACTTGAAGGGCATAGGCCTTGGCCAAGAGAGGCATGAAGGTGAAAGGCAGAGCAGTGGGCACTGATGACACCATTTGGATTCTGAATCATCCTCTTTGTTTTTGTGCGAGTCAGTTATTTCTGTAAATTGTACCTGAAATATCATAATATACATCTCAGTATATGTAAAGCAGAAGTCAAATTATACAACCCTCAAATCTCACATCCCTCCTATCTGTACTGCCTATCCAAAGCAGAGAAACAGAAGTCATCCCAGTCCTCTTTATTTTGCTTACCTTAAAGATCCACCTAATAGCCAATTGACTCTATGGCATAGTTATTTGTCATCTTATCCACATGACAGATACAGTGTTCGTCCTTAGTCTAGACCTTGTCATTTTCTAATTTACCCAATGAATATACATTGGCCTTATGGTCATTTTATTCTTCTTTATCCTCCCTATGCCCCCAAAAAACCATCTTAAATTATTCCCTCACCCTTGTATTTTAAAGGATTGATTACATGTCTTCAGCTACCTTATTCCCTTTTTCTCTCTGTTGGGGATTCCCGTTACTGGAGTCACCATTCCTATTATTAACTGGCAATTTCAATTATAAATTCCACACATGATTAACATCTGGGTGGATGGCTTTGAATCTAGCTTCCAGGGTGACCAGATGGATGAATCTGCAAGCACTTAACACCTCACAGAAGTAGATGAAAAGATAAATTGTACAGGATTAGCTGTACAAATGAAAATATGGAGATTCCTGTTCAAAAAACAGGAAAAAAGTGCCATTAAAGCCACTAAAATATAAAGCTCTTTCTTTTCTCCCCAAATCTCTTTCAACCTAGTATAGTGTTTTTTGTTTTCCAATACTGAGCTCTCAGCACGAGGATGCCCATCAGGTGCAGATGTTCATGGGCATCCCATCAGTTGGCAGGGGAACAGCCCACTGGCTGACAAGTTTCCCCTCTTCCCAACCTCCATTCCACAGCACTATGTCCTGAATGGAGGCAGAAAAGTAAATCTGCCCTTCTTTTGGCCTGCTACCCTAACCTGTGGTGGACAGAGACCTCTTACAATCTCAAGACCCAAATGAGCCCATTATCAGAAGAGCGTGGACAAGATGCTAACCTCTGCCTAGTGACCTGCTGAACACACAAAGGCAGGGACATGCTTGTCTGTGGTGAGGACAATTGCCGCCATGTCTATGTGCTCTGAACACTTCAGGGTACCTGCTCCATCTGGACTCACTCTCAATGTGGACACACATTCAGGCTTCTGAAGGAGCAACCTTCAAAGACTGTCTTCAAAAGACAGCAACAGTTGCTGGGCAGGATCAGGGATCAGGAGAATTATCAGGCAGGGATTGCCATGGTACAAAGATCAGGCTGTTGAGAATCTGTCAAGAGAAGGCAGGGAGGCAGGGTGGAATTAAGGCTATATCCTATCAAGACCCCATTATATGCTTATGGTCCTATCAACTTCACTTACAACAGGAAACTTCAAATATAAAATTATTAAGACTTTTAAGACCATGACCAGAGAGCTTTAAACCCTAAGAGAAGTCTTGGCCCCTGTGTGACTGTACACGTCCAGTGTGCACAGAGCTTGCCCTGTTTGAGGACCAATGGTTTTTCTGCTAATCTGGCTAATGAAAACTCTGCAAAATTGTAATTTGAAGCTTGTTCAATGAACATTTTAATCAACAGAACAAGGAATCCCTAACTCAGAAGCCCTGCACACAAACCACATAAAACCACTCTGCTTCATCCATCAGAGGCAGAAGACCAAGTAGCAGATCCACCCTGTTATCCCCACTATTTAGTCCCCTTCCTGGGACTGTGGCCCAGGAAGCACTGAGTACTCCCAGTCCAGGAAAACTTTTGTATTTCTTGTTTAATTTACTTTCATCTAATATAAGGTTCAGAAAGAAGACAGCTTATATTTAGTGACAAATAATTGTTTTAAGTATTTCAAAAAGGAAGTAACCTACTGACCCTATATGTACTACTAAAGTCAGGATTAAACCAATAACTTTTGAGTCTTTGTTTTAAAACCAGACATGTAATGTATATTCATTTCCCTTACCATACACTCACCTATTATTTCCATTTCCTAATCTTTTGTTACTTTTATCTGTGATTAGAAATCCAGATTATGAATTTCCAAACATCAAGTTTTAACTACCACAATATTTTGAGTTTTCCTTTTAGTTTTCAGAATTTTTAGAGCACATTCTTTAAAAACTCTTGAACTCTGTATTTCTAATGAATTTCATGCCCAGTACTAACTAAAACTCATTTAAGTTATTCTGGTGACAGTTAACCTCCCAGTTGGGGAGAGTATGTCTCCTGTGTTTTGTTTTGTTTTGCTTTGTTTCTGTCATTGATGAGAGGGGCATGGGTGTATATTTTTCAAACTCTGGTGTATAGAAGAATGTTTTCTATTACTAACAGACATGCATGACATCTTTGCTAAATTTGGAATTCTGTGTTCCCAGCATTTTTATCTCAGGTCTCTGTAGACACATTCAATTTTCTACTAAAATTTAATATTAAAGAGTAGCCTATTCTACTTTGTAATCTAAAATATTTTATTAATTTTTCCTGAAGTTTCACAGATTCTGTCCTTTTTTGCTTAAGTATTCTTCTCTTATATCTCCGATTAGAGTTTTTCTTTCACTTTTTTTATTATCAATATATTGGATGTCTTTATTCTTTGTATCTATCATACATTATTTTTATCATTTCACTTTTTTTATTTGAAGAAATCTTGACATTTTTGAAATCACTAACTTAACATATTTGGTATCAGTTTTGTTCTTGGATGCCCGTGAAAATTCTTATCTCGTTATTACAACTTTAAAAATTTATTCAAAGCAGTTTTTAAATTTCATCCTATTCTTACTTTACTCTTCATAGTTTTTTCATTCTGGTCTGGTCAGATCTGTTCAGGCCTAGGATTTTCAGACACATTGCTAGAATAGATTGCCTATGGCCATCTGCACTATCACTTGTATATTGGTACAAAATCCCTTGACTGTGCACAACCCTAGCTCAACTCCTGATACTTCAGAAACATTCATCTGGCACTAAAATGAACAATGAACAAATGAACAATTTTAGTGCCAGATGAATGTTTCTGAAGTATCGGGAGTTGAGCTAGGCCTGTGCACAGTTAAGGGATTGTGGCACTGAAATGAACAATCCTGCTCTTACCTCTCAGTTCTTTACCATAAGACTGATAACATATATCTTAGGGTAGGCTTCACTTGTTTAATCAGGTTGAGTCTATGACAAACGATACTTCCCAGCAAGCACCATTTCTGCGGCCCTTCCTGTCTCTGTTTCTATTTATACAGCTTTGCCCGAAGGGTCATTCTACCTGGATGTGAATGTCTCTCTCTATTTCTCTCTACCACTAGCCTTGTTACACAAAGGGCACTGTGTTAGATAAGGGCCCTTGAGAAGGGAGGAACAGGATCTCAGCCACCTCAAAAACAATAAAGAGGTGGTTGCTTAGTTTTTTCATTAATGTAATATCTGATGTCTGAAAAACAAGCAGTAAAAATGAATCAAAGTCTCTTTTTCCACATTTTATTTCTAGCTTTATCCTTTTAGTTCAGCAGGTAGACGGCATGCAGGCCACTTGATGATGCTTCATTCATTTGCTATGAGATTAAAGTTGGTGGGAAGTCTTGCCAGTGTTTAGCATATGTATGATTCCTTATTGTTGAAGCTATTATAAATTATTGCCTTTCTTTGTGTGCCTATAATTTATTTGCAAGTGGGAGAGAGCTCACTATCATGATTTCAACCCAAAAGTCAGGGTCTTCTAAATGTAGGCTAATGACTGTCACAGCTATTTTATTATTTACATGAAAACAATTAACGATTCAAATCGAAGCAGTGTTATTGAATGGAAAGAACACAGATGTCAGAAAACTTAGAGTAAAATTTTTACCTCCATTTATTCATTATGGGACCTGAGATGAGCCACTTCACCTTTTAAGTATGTTTATTTATTAAAAAAATAGTAATAATCACAGTTATTCTAAAGACTTTGTAGTGAAATTGTGAGGGATAAATGGGTTAATCTTTTTATAAACCCTTCGTGATACTCTGGTTTCTCATCCGATCGTATAAATTGTTCACCTTTTACTAAATACCCTTTGTGGTCATTACACTCCATCCCCAATTACCATCATGCTGGTGACCTTGGCGTCATTAGAGCCTCATTGAAACATGGGCTAACTGAGCTAACAGATTGCAAAAGTGATTCATTAATATGTATTTATTATTTTTAGTCATTATTGGATATGATTTTAATAATACAAAGTAAATGGTAATTGTGAATTTAAGAAAAAGAAAAATACTTTTTTTGCTAAGTTGTCAAATTTACATGAATTTTATCTATCACCTTATAGAGTACTGTAGTTTATTTCACATTGTTTCTTTGTATTCATAAGAACATGTAAATTTTAAGATTTTAACAGTACTACGGGCAGCACCTGTAGGTCAGTGGTTAGGGGGCCAGCCACATACACTGAGGCTGGCAGATTCAAACCTGGCCCAGGCCAGGTAAAACAACGACAACTGCAGCAAAAAAATAGCCAGGTGTTGTGGCAGGTTCTGGTAGTCCTAGCTACTTGGGAGTAGGCTGAGGTAAGAATATTGCTTAAGCTCAAGAGTTTGAGGTTGCTGTGAGCTGTTGACACCATGGCACTCTACCCAGGGCAACAGCTTGAGACTCAGTCTCAAAAATAAATAAATAAAATAAAACATTATAAAAATATAAAACAGTATTACCTTTAGCAGCATAAAGGACAGAACTTCAAATGAAACAAAAAGGTCACAAATAGACTGTTGCTATTTATTAAATTTGATTAGAGCATAAGGGCAAACAACTAAAGTTAGAAAGTATTGTGTGGAAAAAGAGCAATAAAAAATGGGTCTTTAATTGCCTTCAAGGCTTACATACAATGGCTTTTAAACAGAGTTCTAATATGCAATCTAATAAATGCATAGATATTTTGCTATTAACATGAGAATTAGCAAACAAACAAGGAGAGACATGTTTGGAATATGGCAATTTTAAGGACATGGAAATAAAACATGCATAAATTATACATTTTGTTTTTAATTGATGTGTAATGCACTCCTATAAGAAAAAAGATGATGAAAACATCTAGGATTTTACTCCTAGTTTCAAGTGGGAATGAATAAAATGGTATAGCAAACAACATTTTTGAGAAGTAAGAACTTTTATTACATTATGCCAAAAGCTTCTCTTAATTTCTTTAGCTTTCGGCTCTTTGAAGAGTCATAAATATTTTTATTTCTGTGTGAATATGATCTTTCCATTTCTTTTGCAGATAAAACATACTGAGGTAAAGAGAAATGAAAGAATATAAACATCTTTATCATTTTATATTTTCTGTTATTTTTTCTATGTCCTTTCTTGCTTTGTTGTTGTTGTTATTTGAAACAGAGACTTACTCTGTACCCTGATGTGGTGTTACAGTGTCATAACTCACTGCAACCTCAAACTCTTGGGCTTAAGGGATTCTCTTTTCTTAGTCTCCTGAGAAGTTAAGACAACAGTCCCCTGCCATAACTCCTGAATAGCTTTTCTATTTTTAGTAGAAATGGAGTCTTCACTTACTCAGGCTGTTCTCTACTTCTGAGCACAAGCAAACTGCCTACCTCAGCCTCCCAGAGTGCTAGGATTACAGGCATGAGCCACAGTGCCCAGCCAGGTCTTTTCTTTCTAATGAACTAGTTGTGTCTTATGTGTTCATCTGTTATCTGAAAAGGCTGTTATCTGTTCTAGGCAACCACAGCCTTGGACATACAATAGTTGCTGAATGTCCACCATAACAGAGTTACATCCCTCTGCTGATAATGTATGCATTGAAGGAAATGGTTCAAAGCAGATCTGTGATCTTTCACAGCCTCTGGTTTCCTCGAAACATTAACTTAGGAAATTTATAGGAGTATATTGCAAATCTGAGAAGTTTCTCAAGACCACCCTCATGTGTAAGAATTCACTAGAAGGACTCATGGAACCTAGAAAAGAAATTATATTCATGGTTGTAATTTATTATACTGAAAAACAAACAGATCATAGAAGACTTTCAGATATAAACTTCCAGTTTCCTCTCCTAGTGGAATCTTGTGAACACTGCTTATTTCTCATAGCAATGACATATGGCAATCATTGGTGGGTATTTCCAACCACAACTCACCTGAGCCTTGGGTTTCAGACGTTTTATTGAAGATCATCCACATAGAAATGGCTGACCTTATATAGCTGACCTTACTCTCTAGTACTTGCAGAAGTTAAACTGATAATACATGGTCCAAAGACCCACCATAAATCAAATTGTTAACATAGATCACCTGGAGTGGCCCAAGACTTTCACTTAAACAAAGATACAGAGTCTAGAATCCTACCATGTCCCATCATCTTTATCCAATTAAACAAAGAGAGCTTTGGAGCTCCCTTAGCTCCTCAATCAGGCAGGGCATTCCAAGTGTTTAGAGGTTATATGTCAGGATCTAGGGACTAAGGGCAATGTATATACTAATATGGTTTTTACACTATGTTTACTCTATTTACACCATATGTACCAAGTCCAAGATAATTTGTTGAGGTTGCTATGTCCTTCTTCATTGAGATTGTGAGTAAAATCATAGTAACTGCTACTGACAAGATACAGCTGCACTTGAGAAAAGGAGTTGTTGACAAATCAAACATAAAAGAACACAAGAAAACTCAAAAGATTTTAGAGCTGATGACTTTTTTGACTGAAGTGGTCTGTGATGTCTTGTCATTATCTTCTCTCTATGACCACAGGCCTATTAGTGAGGAGAATTTGGGGGATATTTGGAAACTATATCTAGTGGGAGTCTTGAGACCTCCCCTATGCCAGTGCCACTCATGCTTCAGGTTTTCTATCATATATCCTTTCTTTAGGCTAAGTAAACTTGGTAGTAACATGGTACACCTCGTTCCAGAGAAACAGAGACATGGCTGAGTGGACCAACTGGAATGCTCCACACCATAGGTAGAGCAATTATAGTACCCTGCTTCCCTGGGACTGAGATAGCTTCCTTGAATCTGAGCTGTTGAGATAACCCTCTCCATAGATAATGGAGTCATCACTGTGCTACTTCCTGCCACTCAGGTGCTAAGAAACAGCTGCAGTCTGCCAATAGGGGATGCTTGCTGCCTCCGTAACTGGCTTCACAGATTCTGGGATAATGCCATGTCCCAACATCTCAGGACCCAGAGTCATGACTATCTGGTGCCTCATCCCCTGGACCTGCATTACCACCATGACTTATTTGCTCTGGTCCTCTAATTGCCACAGAATCTATTAACTTATAAATATATTCAAGCCTATTTCATCTTTAAAAGCAATAGCAATTCCATATCCCCATCTTCATACCCTCTCTTCCACATACAAAATACTGCCTTCACTCCAATAGATAGTCTTATTACAACCAAACAATTTACCTATTGATCCCTTAGCTCCTTTTTCCTATAAAATAGTGATACTAATATTAATATTCCAAAACTCAGAAAGAACTGATTGATTTTCAGTTTTTTTTCATTTTTTTCTTTATTAAATCATAACTCTGTACATTAATGAATTTATGGGGCACAATGTGCTGATTTGATATGCAGTGTGAAACGCTTACATCAAACTGATTAACATAACCATCTCCTCACTTACTTAATTGCTGTGGTAAGACAATTATACTCTATTCTTGCAGTTTTGGCAGGGGCCAGGCTTGAACCCGCCACCCCCCATATATAGGGCTGGTGCCCTACTCCTTGAGACACAGGTGCCACCCTATACTCTATTCTTAATAGTTTTTAAATGTCACTTCCCCTAGAAAGTCCTCCCTAACTTAGCTATCCTTCCCATCTCTTATGATCCTCTATCTCCTCATTCATTTTACTCATCTACTCATCTTGCTTTATTATTCCTTTGCTCGTTTATGTAACTAATACACTGTAAGTTTTGACATTAAAAATTGTCTTGTATTACTCATAACTTCCTGTCTAGTGCCTGATGAAATAGCTACCTAATATCATTTTAATACATTTAATAAATTTTTATATTTATTTAGGCATATTTATATAGTTTTTATCTGAATATGGTGGTCACATAAAGAAAAAATTTCTAATTTAAGCTTTTAGTAGAGGGATGCCAGCAAAATAGTGGATTAGTGAGCCCTGGACCCACCTTTTCTCAACAAATACATCAATTTGGCAACAATTCATAGAGAAATCCAGAAAGGCTACTGCACCCTGGGCTAATGTAAAAATCAGACACATTGTAGTCTAAAGAAGAAAGAAGTTCTCAAACAACCTACCTTTATACCCCAAGAAGCTAGAAAAATAAGGAAAAAAAAAACCTAATACCAGTGATAGCAGAAGTAAGAAAATAAAGATTAGAGCATAAATAAAATAGAAAATAAGATAGTAAAAAGAAATGAAACTAACAGTTGGTTTTCTGAAAAGATAAACAAGACAAACTCTTAGAAGAATCAAATAAATAAAATAAGACATGAAAGAGGAAGCATTATAACAAATGTCACATAAATAATAAGGATCTTAAGAGATTATTATGAATAATTATATACTAAGCTAGTATATAAACCTAGAAAAACAGAGATATTTCTAGAAATATATATTTTATCAAGACCAAATCTTGAAGAAATAATAAATCTAAACAGACCTGTAATTCATAAAGACATTGAATCAGTAATCCAAAACCTCAACAAAGAGAATCTCAGGACCAGATGACTTCATTGGTCAAAGCATTTAGAGAAGAATTGATTCCAATCCTTTTAAATGCTTCTGAAAAATTGAAGAGAAGTGACTGAAGTTGTCCACAATATCTAGTTATTCTCACTTTATGAGGCTAGGATTATCAAGAGACCAAACCCAGATAAATATCACTATAAGCAAATAAAACTACAGGTCACTATCCTTGGTAAATATAGATGTAAAAATTCTTAGGAAAGTACCAGCAAACTGATCTAACACATCATTAAAAAGATCATACACCATTTAAGAAACATTTATCCTTGGAATGCAAGGATGGTTAAATATACAAAATGCCAATTTATATGAAACAACACATTAACAAAATAAAGAATTAAAATCACAATCATATCCATAGATGCCAAAAATAAGCCCTCTTCATGATAAAAACTCTCAGCAAACGGCTCGGCGCCTGTGGCTCAACGGGTTAAGGCGCCAGCCACGTACACCTGAGCTCGCGGGTTCAAATACAGCCCCAGGGCCCGCCAAACAACAATGATGGCTGCAACCAAAAAATGGCCAGGCGTCGTGGCGGGCGCCTGTAGTCCCAGCTACTTGGGAGGCGGAGGCAGGAGACTCGCTTGAGCCCAGGAATTGGAGGTTGCCGTGAGCTGTTATGCCACAGCACTCTATCCAGGGTGACAGCTTGAAGCTCTGTCACAAAAAAAAAAAAAAAAAAAAAAAAAAACTCTCAGCAAACTAGAACAGAAGGAAAGTCACTCAACATAATAAAGTCCCTGTGAGAAAAGCCCACAGGTAAAATCATACTCAATGCTGAAAACCTGATAGCTGTTTCTCCAAGATGAGAAATAAGTCAACAATGTCCACTCTTGCCACTTCTAATCAATACAGTACTGGAAATCCAAGCCAGAGCACTTAGGCAAGAAAAAGAAATAAAAGACAGCCTAAGCAGAAAGAAAGAACTTAAATTTTTCCTGTTTACAGACAATCTGATATAAATATACAGATAAAATTCTAAAAACTCCATAAAAATCTGTTAGAATTAATTAAAAAATCAGTAAAGCTGCAGAATACAAAATTAACATAAACAATCAGAAACATTTCTACACACTAAAAATGACCATCTGAAAAGATAATTAGGAAAACAATCCCATTTACATTAATACTAAAAAGTAATAAAATACTCACAAAAATCTTAATTAAGAATGTGACAGACTCGGTGCCTATGGCTCAGCAGGCTAAGGCACCAGCCATGTACACCTGAGCTGGCGGGTTCGAATCCAGCCCGGGCCTGCCAAACAACAATGACGGCTGCAACCCAAAAATGGCCGGGCGTTGTGGCGGGCACTTGCAGTCCAGGTACTTGGGAGATAGAGGCAAAAGACTCACTTGAGCCCAGGAATCGGAGGTTGCTGTGAACTGTGATGCCACAGCACTCTATCCAGGCTTGAGGCTCTGTCTCAAAAAAAAGAAAAAAAAAAAAGAATGTGACAAACTTATATAAAGACATAACTGAGAGATTTGTAGGTTTTCCAGTGCATATAAAATTTGTGTTTATAACACTTTAAGAATCTGCAGCTTTAAGGCCACATGTGACCTTCTACGTCGTGAAGTATAGCCTTTTCACTGAATCCACATTTTATGAAAAACTTGTTTTAGTTTTATTAAAACATTTTGGTTGTCTTTTATACATAGCACTTTTATTTTATTTTAAAAATGAACATATTTAAAATACCAAAGAATAAAATAAGTTTCAATGAAATAATCTTCTCAGACTGACTGGCACAGTTAGAACATTGGTAAGCTGTAAGGGCTGAATTAATGGCTGCTATACTCATGATTTAGTTCTAACTTACCCCACCTGACCAAGGACACTGCTGAATGAGACTGGTTAGTGAGAGTTTATTGGAATCAAGTATGCCAGTCAGTTGTCAGCTGTTGTTAATCATGCACTGTGTATCTGTTCAAAGTGCAATTTCTGAATAGTTGCACAGCTCAACAGTGTTTTTTAATTCTGCCTGCTTAACAGCCCATCATTTCAAAGAAGACCAAAGGAACACCAAAGGAAGAAAACAGATTTTTTAATGAGGTTTGGGAATTACAATTTTAACTTGTTTCTGCTAAAGATATGATGTTTTTCCTGCTTTGTGATGCTGAAATGTCAAGATTAAAGATATCAGGAGTGGCACTTGTGGCTCAACGGAGTAAGGCACCAGCACCATAGGCTGGAGGTGGCAGGTTCAAACCCATCCCCAGCCAAAAAAAAAAATGTTAAAGATATCCATTGCCCATCAGCATTATAGCACTCATATGTAACAAAAATATTCCAAACTAGAAAGAGAAGAGCAAAAGGTTGCATTGCAGAAATTAAAAGATGAAAAGCTAAAGGAAGTTCCTTCAAGTAGCAAGGAGACCTGGAAATAATAGCCACTGAAGCAACTTATAAAGTGGCTTATATACTTGAGAAAAAAGGGAAGCCATTTAGTGATATAGAAATTGGAAAGAATGCATTGTTGAAGTTGTGTGATGCTTAGACCCTGATAAATTTCAAAATACAAACTGCCTCTTGCAAGCAGAACTAGAACTTATTTGCAACATGAATCAGCTTTCGACTTAAAATAACGACTTCATGGAATACTTCAAAGGAAAATCTATATGATTCAATAACTACTAACTTGGCACAGTTTTTTGTTTTTTGTTTTTTTTACTTCATTTGGGTCATACTAGAATATTTTCTTTGCTACAAAGGCTACAAAGAGTTACTCACTTTGGACACTCTTGGGAATAGAACATGATAAATAGGTATCTTCAACAACTTTCAAAGTAAATATCATAAAGTTAGACTATAATTGGTAAAATTAGTAAAGTATGTTCACATGGTTCACCTTCCATGACAGGAAAACATGAAGGGTTTATTGCTCAGGTAAAAAATATGTTAACAAATGCAGGTAATCTCATTTCCTTTTATTGTATCTTAAATAAGCAAAATCTCTGCACTAAAGTTACTATTTTAAGTGACACTTTGCAATAAGTAATAAGTATTGTTAATTACATGTATGTTCATACAACTACAACATGGTATCATCCTCAGTTTTGTAACATGCTGAAACTGAACGATAAAGTCCTCATTGTGGATTTGCTGTATTATTCTAAAGTGCATTGGCTATTGTAGGGATAGGTGTCACCAAAGATGTGTCTCTGTGAAAACAGATCATTAATTTTAAGAAGAACAGAATCAGCAATTTGAATTATTGAAATAAAAATGCGGTATTTCTGTGTGCCGTCATGTCAAATCAAAATGACTTGAATATTTCTTTGTAAGCTAAAACTAATTCTGTACATGATGTGTGGCAAAAAACCCAAGCATTTCCAAAAAAAGCAATTGTTTTTCAAAACACTTCTTGAAAAGGCAATTGTAGATGAACATTTTCCCCAGTCAGCAAAGGTCACTGATGAACAGGAAGAGTACACAACTTTTGTAGACCTATTAATTAGGGAACACAATGAAAATTTCACTGACTTTCAGAATCATGACATCACACTTCAATTAGCATTTCAGCCCCACCTAGTTGATGTCACCCTGGCACCCAAAGAACTACAGATGGAATTAATTGAGCTCTCAGTAGGTGACATTATAAAGGCATTGTTTGATGCCAAGAAAGATCCAGCTAAAATACAGAAAAATGTAGTAGAATACCCACCTACATTTGGCAGCATTCTCCAAAAATGCTTTCTTGTATTTGAACCACTTTTACTATGAATCTGTATTCTCCTCCCTAATCCAAATCAAGCCCTTCAGGCCCTTCAGGTCTGATACTCATCTAGAGGATCACATGAAACTGTGGACAGCCATACTGCAAGCAAATATTCAAATGCTTTCCAACAAAAAGAAGACTCAATGAAGTCATTAACAGGTTAGTTAACTTTAAATAAACAGTTTTCATTTTCTGAAATTATTAAGTCATATATTAGTCATTATACTTTTACAAAATAATGTGTATTTTTAAGGATATTTAATTGAAATTTCTTGAATATGGCCTTATTTGATAACAGCTAAATCAATTTGAACTTCCAACATGGAAAAGTTCCACATTCCTGTGGTAGTCTAAAATAATGAAGCGTGTAATAGCATTCAATTATAATACTATCATATCATAATAAAAGGAATAATGTACATATCTTAATTAAAAAGAAACTTTATTACTAAAAATACTAATGATCATCTGCACCTTTATTGAGTCATACTCTTTTTTTCGAATGAGCAGTTCTTGATTTAATGTTGATGGCTGCTGACTGATCAGGTTGGTTGTTGTGAAAAGTTGGGGTGGCTGTGATAATTTCTTAAGATAAAATAATAGTCAAGTTTTCCATATCAAATGACTCTTAATTTCATGAAATATTTCTTTGAAGCATATTGATAGGATTTTACCAACAGTAGAACTTCTTCCAAAATTTGAGTCAATCCTCTTAAAACCTGTTATTACTTTATCAACAAAATTTATGTAATATTCTTGGTCTTTCATTGTCAATTCAACCTTGTTTATAGCATCATCACAAAGAGTAGGTTCTATCCCACAAAACTATTATCTTTCCTCATCCATGAAAAGCAACTCCTCATGCATTCAAGTTTTATCATGAGATTTCAGCAATCTATTTGCATCTTCAAGCTCTACTTCTGGTTCCCTTGCAATTTTCACTATATCTGCATTACTTTATGCAAGTATTAAAACTCTCAAAATCATCCATAAGAGCCGGAGTCAATTACTTTGATTGGTGATGATATTTGGATCTTCTCCCATGAATCTCAAATATTCTCAATGGCACCTAAAACAGTGAATTCTTTCTGGAAGTTTTTCAATTTATTTTGCCCTTATGCACCAAAGGAATTACTATGTATGGCATCTGTACCCTTATGAAATGTTATTTCTTAAACAATAAAGCTTTAAAGTCAAAATTACTCCTGATCCATAAGCTGTAGAATGGATGTCTGTCAATAGGCATGAAAACAATATTAATGTTCTTGATGTCCTTGTATATTTCATGAAAATCTTGAGTGATCAAGTACATTGCCAAAGAGAAGTAATATTTTGAAAGAATCTATTTCTTTGAACAGTAATTCCCGACAGTATGCTTAAAGTATTCAGTAAACCATTCTGTAAACATATGTGGTATCATCCAGGTTTTTTTTCACATATAGAATTTTAAGAATGTTGAACGAGCATTGGTTTTAATTTAGGAGCTAACACTTCTGGTGATGGGAGGGACAGCCATCCCTTTGAAGCTTTGATGCCACACATTGAATTCTCTCTAGCAATGAATATCCTATAACATCTTTTTTCAACATAAGGGTGTTTTGTCTATATTGAGAATCTATTGCTTAATGTAACCACCTTCATCAATTATCTTACATAGATACAAAGTTGAATTCTATTACATGTGTATTTTGTATAGTGGTGAAGTCTGGGCTCTTTGTGTACCCATCACCATAACATTGTACATTGTACTCAATAGTTAGTTTTTTTTGGGGGGGAGGGGGACACAATTTCAGTATGTTGCCCTCGGTAGAGTGCAGTGAAGTCACAGCTCACAGCAACATCCAACTCTTGGGCTTAAGCAATCTCTTGCCTCAGTCTCCCAAGTAGATGGGACTACAGGCACCCACCACAACGCCTGGCTATTTTCTTGTTGCAGTTGTCATTGTTGTTTAGCTGTCCCATGTCTCAAATCCGCCATGTTTGGTGCATGTGGCTGGCACCATAACCACCATGCTACAGGTGCCAAGCCCCAACAGTTAATTTTTCATCCCTCAACCCTTCTCAAGTTTCCTCTTTTTAGGGCTCCAGTGTCAATCATACTACTCTGTGTGTCCTTGTGTCACCAAAGCTTAGTTCCATGTGACATTTATTCATCTGTTCCTCAATCACTTCACTTGGGATAATAGCCTCCAGTCTCATCCAAGTTGCTGTAAAAGGTAATATTTCCTTCTTTCTTATGGCTTAATACTCCATGGTGTGTGTATGTGTACATGTGCATGTGTATACCACATTTTTTATCTTTTCATCATTTGATGGACACTTAAGTTCTTTCCATATCTTTGTAATGGTGAATTGTACTGTGTTAAACATATGAGTGCAGGTATCTTTTTGTAATAATTTCTTTTCCTTTGGGCAGATACCTAGTAGGGATATTGTAGAACTGAATGATGGATTTAATTCTTTGAAAAGTCTCCATACTGATTTCCATAGAGATTGTGCTAGTTTACATTCCTACCAATAGTGTATAAGTGGTCCATTTTCAAGACATCCAGGCCAACATCTATTATTTTCTAACTTTTTAATGATGGGCCATTCTAATTAGGGCAACAGTATCTCATGGTGGTTTTCATTTGCACTTCTCTGGTGATTAGCAATGTTGAGCATTTTTTCATGTTCTTAAGCTGTTTGTATATCTTCTTTTGAGAAATGCCTTTTTATGTCATTATGCACTTTTTAATAGGGATATTTGTTTTCTTTTCTTGCTGAGTTGTTTGAGGACAAGCTAACCCAATCTCAAAATTGTTCTTTCTCAGGGGTAAAGAGGCCTGAGGAGAGGGAAAGACGGGGAAATGATCCATTGGTGGCACGGTGAGAAGATTCACCACATTTATTAATTAAATTTGCTATCTTATAGAGGTTGGGTAGTTTGTAGTGTGGATACAATCACGACAGTGACATCAGAGATCACCAGAACAGTTTTAATCATAATGAAAAACTGCAATATTGTGAGAATTACCAAAATGTGCTTCAGGGACAGAAGTGAGCACATGCTGTTGGAAAAATGGTGCTGGTAATACTTGACTAATGCAGGGTTGTCACAAACTTTCAATTTGTAATAAAAATTTATCTCTGATGCAAAATAAATCACATTACATTAAAATGAAGTATGTCTATACTAAAAACTACAAAATTAAAGAAGACACTAAAAAAGGAATGTTTATGGATTAGAAGACTTAGCATTATTAAAGTGTTGATATCACCTTAAGTAATCTACTGAGTCAATGCAATTTGTTTCAAAATTCCAATGACATTTTTTATAGAGTAGAAAAAAATTCTAAAATTCATACAGAACCACAAAAGACTATGAATACTCAAATCAATCTTCAGAAAGAAGAGCAAAGTAGGAGGCACCACACATCCTGATTTCAAACAATGTTATAAAACCACAGTAATCAAAACAATATGGTACTGGCATAAAGACAGATGTTTTAAGCAAAGGAACAGAATAGAGAGCCCAGAAATAAATCTATGCATATATTATTGACTGAAATTCAGCAAGGTTTCCAAGAAACATAATGGGGAAAAGATAGTCTTTCTAACAAATGGTGTTTGGGAAATTGAATATTCACTTCCCAAAAAATGAAATTGAAATCTTGTCTTACAACATATACAAAAGCCAACTCAAAATTGATTAGAGTCTTAAACATAATACCTAAAAATACAGTGTTCATAAAGTTCATAGCAATAGTTGACTATTTTAAATTGCATGTGAACTTTATGACTCTGTATAAGACACTTAGAAGAAATGGGAAAGCTTCATAACATAAATCTTGGAAATAATTTTCATAGATAGGATACCAAATGACTATGCAAGAAGGCAAAAATGGACAAGTGGAACTATAGCAAATGAAAAAGCTTCTTCTGTATAGCAAAGGAGCCAATAGAATGAAACAGCAACCAATGGAATGAAAGAAAATGTTTGCTAAATGTGTATTAGATAATGGGTTAACCTCCAAGATATAAAAGGAAATTCTAAAATATTTCAATAGCAAAGAAAAAACAATTAAAAAATTTCTACTCAGTAGTAGACATTTCTCCAATGAAGACATACCAATGGCCAACTAGTATATGAAAAAATGTCTCAATGCTAATATTCAGGTAAATGAAAATCAAAACCATAATGTTATATCACCTCACACCTTTCATAATGGTTATTATCAAAAATACAAAAGACAATAGGTGTTGGGAGGATGTGGACAATGGATCCTGTGTGAACACACTATTTTGAGGTATGTAAAATGGTATAACTACTATGGAAAACAATATAGAGTTTCATTAAAATTTTAAAAAGAGAGCAACTGTATGATCTAGCAATCCCACTCTTGCAAATTTATTCAAAAGAATTAAAATCAAGTTCTAGAAAAGATATTAATGCTCATATAATTTGCAGCACTACTTACAAAAGCCAATATGTGAAAGGAAACTATATATTCATCAGCAGGGGAATTCATGAAGAAAGGAAGGCATATACATACAATGGCATATTATTCAGCCTTGAGGAAGAATAATATTCTGCAATCTGGGACATGGGTGAATATGGAGGACACCAGCCTAAATGAAAGAAGGCAATGAAGAAAGACTTCATAATTCCATTTATATCATGGGTGTTATATCAAAAATAGTGAAATTCATATTATCAAAGAGCAAAATAGTGATTGCCAGGGGTTAGGAAAGTGGTGTAAGGGAGCTACTGATAAACTTGCATTAAGTTTCAGTTAGGCAAGATACGGAAGAGCAAGAGAATTGCATAAAACATTGTACCTATTATCATTATTCCATTATCATGTACACTTAAAAATTCAACATGGTGGATCTCACAATAAAATAAAACCATTTAAAAAATTAAGTGTGGAATTACCATATGACCCAATAATTCCACTCCTAGGAATATACTCAAAGAATTGAGAACAAGTATTGAAGAAAATATTTGTCTAGGAAAGTTTGTAGCAGAACTGTTCACAATAACCAATAGTGGAAACAACTCAAATGTATTAGTTAATGAATGAATTGACAAAATGTGGTATGTCTATACAATGGAATAATATTCTACCATAAAAAGGAAGGACGTACTAACGAATACCTGCCACAAAGTGGACACACCTAAAAAACTAAGTGCAAAGAAGGCAAATATCAAAAATCACATATTGTATGATTTCATTTATATGAAATATCCAGGACCAGTAAATCTATACAGACAGAAAGCATATTAGTAGTTGCCAAGAACTGGGTGAGTGGTGGTTATGAGGTATGAGGTTTCCTTTTAGCATGATGAAAAGATTTTGGAACTGGATAGATGTGATGGCTGCTCAAAATTGGGATTGTATTAAATGTCACTGATTTGTACACTTAAAATGATTAACATTATATTATGTACATTTTACCTCAATAAAAATTAAATGAATAAAGAAAAGTGTGTTACAGGAAAGTATGGTGGCCAGTGTGATTTAGGGATGTAGTTCTTAAATTTTTTAGTGCAGAAGAAGATATTTAAGTCAGATTATCTCAAGGACAAATAGTTGATTAGAGGAACTAGCATAAGGATTTTATACCATGAAGAAGAGAATGCTTTACTATGAGTAAGTTCCAAGTTGGTGGAAGGATTGATAATATAAAAAGAGCTATTATAGCTGCATTTTATGAAAAACTGCCCATGGTTCACTTTTTAAAAAAAGATACAGAACTTTCTCATAGCGGTTTACCTCTCTGAGTGGTAAGTGCTTATAAGATTTTAGAAGCCTTCTAGCTATCTTTGAAAAGGCCATTGTCATTTTATATCTATATATCTTCTTTCTATTCATATTCTTTTCACCATTATCTCCTCCCAAAGAGTTATACCAGTTTGTTTTCTGTGAACATCTTTGATTGATAGCTACAGCAAGAGTCTCTCTGAAGGCTTGTTGAGACCAGCTATCGTGTCATTCAAACACACCTGATGAAAACAAGATTACATATCACTGTTTACTGAGTTTAATTGCCCCTGCAAACCTTCATGTCATCCCTGTAGAAACAGACAATTTTAGGAGTTTAAAGATCTTCCAGAAACACTCAGAAAAAAAAAGAATTCATTCAATGTTTTAAAAATGCCCCCCCCATGCATCATTTAGTAATACAGTGTTTAAGACATTTTTTGCTGTCTTCATTTTCCAGTTGAGAAAACTGAGGCTTAGTGAGAAGAATTAACCCAAGGTCTAGAAGCTTGTGAGGAAAAGGACCACCTTCAGACATTAAGCCCTGGGCTTTTCCACCTCGGTGGAGATGCTTCAGCAGAGGCATAAAAGGCCTCATTCTCAATAGCTTATAGAAATTTGCACAAATTAAACTCAAAGTTGAGATTCAAGGATAGTCACTTCAGAAATCTTAATTTCTTTGAACCTTCCTACTACAAGAAATCTTGCCCCTCCAGCTAGAAAATTACCTGGAAAAGCATGAATTATCTGGCAATTAAAATGTAAACTCATTGCAGCTCTATTCTTACACACAGATTTGATGGCTCACTCCCCCAATAACTAAAGTTTATGTATCAGAGTGCTAAAAAAAGTTTGTATTTTGGAGTTATGAGTATTGAATAGTCTTGGAGGTCAAGGGCCAGGGTTTCTTTTTCTTGGTATCTTCGATGACTAAAACAGTACATGGCATTGGTTAGTTAGTCTGTTAGTCTACCCTACTCTTTGGTAAGCCCCCTCTGATGCAGACATCTAATGGAAGGTCGTGTGGGTAGCTGAGGATGTGAACTCTGCCCAGCTTCAGAGCTGAGGCCTGACACTTCTTATCCAGAAGTTACTTATTTTTCTGCATGTCTGTAAAATGGGTAGGATCACAATACCTCTCTATGTCATTGTGGAGATGAAATGACTTCTTTTCCTGCTGAGAATAATGCCTGATGCTTAATGAGCACTGTATGAATCTGCAGTTATTTTAAATATGGGTCCTAGAGTCATAACTATGCCTGTCAGTCATGGTTTGACAGATATCCCGTGTATAGGTTATATGAGTTTATATGATACAATATCTACATTTATACACATACATGAATTTGGGGTTGACCATCATAAAGAACTTTTATGAGATTATTTTGTGGATATCTTCCATTTTAAAAATTGCTACCTTCTGCACCTACAAAAGGAAGCAAGTCAATATAAATTTATGCTTAGGTTCCTATAATCTACCATAATATTTAATCGATCGAGCCAAAATTCTGTAAGGAAAATGGGTTTCCTGATTTGTGCAGGCTGTGAATATACACTATGCAAAAACTGCTACGGTTGGGCAGAGACCGCCCAACACAGACCTCTCTGTAGACAAAACCAGAAGAGGATGGAACATATTACTCATTACAGAATGTACAGTAGTTTAACCATAAATTGTGAATCCCTATTATGTGCCCCCAATACATTTATTTAATAAATGAATGGCATGGTACAGGAAAAACTGGTGAAAACCCTTACTCTATGGTTTACATTGTTCTTATCTAAATTTTTCTACTTTTCTTGTATATCAATATATTGTGGGACATACTTACTAGTATTAGGGTTCTGATTTCTATTTGAAGAAAATTCTTAGTTCATATATTCATAATTGCTGAAATGATTCTTTATGAATGGAGTTTATTCCAGCTAAGCTTCTTCCTACAGTTTGTGGAGTGAGCTGGGTCCCCCTTCCTGCCCTGCGCTGCTGCCCGCTCACTCACCAGGGCTCAGCGTTTACTGTGTTGGGGGCTCAGGAGGGCACTCTTCTAGTCCTTTATTGGAGTGATTTCCTAGTGGAAATTTAAACTGAAAACAAACTGCAGGCCCCATTTGGATAAAAGCATGGTTCCCAGGATGAACTTAATGTGACTATTATGCATGTATAATTAATATTAATTATATATTAAATTACTGCAGACTGCAGCAATTTAAGGATATTACATGTTTAACCATTGTATGATCAGGACTAACGTGATGCTCTAGAGTCAGGCTGGCATTTCAAAGAGGAGCATTTCCTTCCTGAAAGAGGCAGGGCAATAGATACTTTGTTTCCCCAGGGTTTCATTCTTTTTCCTCTGGAAAATGAAATATAGGTTATAACCTATAGTAAAGTGAAAACTCAGAATGATTCAATAACATGCAGAGATTGTCTTCATCACTATTAACACTAATGAAAAATGGATGAGATGTGCATTAAGAAAAAGAAAAATTATGCCAAAGGGCACAAATGAAGTCAAGGTATTTAAGAACTAGTAAACACATAAAATTGCAAACAATCCACTAAAATTGGTACTTTTTCACAGTGGAAAAAAGTATGTAGATAAGATAAGGTAGCCTTTTGATAGTGAGTTACACTGAATAAGAAACATGTTTACAGGGTTAATTCTTCTAATCATAGTTTCTTCATTAAAAGGACTTAAAAAAATTGTTCTTTGTGTGAAAGATTGTTCTTTCACACCTTTAATCAAATGCCATAATTTATTTCATCAACACACTGTAACATAAGCCATCAAAATATGATGTGCCATCGATCATTCCACTGACAGAGCTCCATAAAGCAAGGAGTTACTGAAGATAAATCACATTACCTTCTATTCTACCTTGAAAGGAAATATCAGTATTCACAAAGAAATACAAGAAGAAAACCAGTTTGGATAAAATGTAAAAATGTCACTAAAGTCTTTAATTAACTTTAAGCACTTCATGTGAAAATAGAGTCCTTCAAGGTTATTTTTATTTTCCTTTGAGAGCTTACAGGATTAATTTGCGATTATTACATATTTTAGTTCTGCAACACCCTTGTCAGCTGTTTTGATTCTATAGAGAGGATGATTAAAGGGGGATGACACAGTAGAACTGGACTCCAGTCGATCCTACCCACTGCTGCAAAAAGCCAGCTCTGGTCTCACTGTTCCCCTTAGTTTAAAATCTTAATGATTTTCCATTTGCCTACAAAGCAAAATCTCACTGCATAGTTCAGTGCTCAGCATCCTCCACACCCTTACCCACACTTTTCCTCCCAATCTTCTCTCTCATCTCTGCTTCAGTCAAGCTTCATTCTTTCCTAACACTCCCTTCTGTACCTTTGTGCACACTTCTCTCTCTCCAACAGTTTCTTTGCCGCCTTTGCATATTTAAATGCTAGATAATTTTTTTAACCCAATCTTTTCACGCTCAAGCCCAGATGACATTTAAGGTTCAATCAAATGGCAACGTCTTCATAAATCCCTCTCTCCATACAAAATAATTCTTCAAGTCCTCTGCCTAAAGTATGTAAATACTTTGTATGTGTACTCCAAATTATAATCATTTTCCGTGTACCTTAACTTCTTTACTGAACCATACACTTGATGCATAAGAGATTAAGATGCATAAGAGATGCATAAGAGATTAATTTCAGAGCCCAGAGTGAAGAATGTGGAGTGAAGTTTCTATAATATCTGCTGAATGGAATTACACTATGTATCTTTGGGATTAAGGGAAGTTTATTCTAATATGAATTACTTTCTCCTTTCATGCTTATTTGAATCTGGTATTCTTAAGAAATGAGGAAAGGGACAAAGAAGGACATGGGGAATGAATTCTCCTTTTTAGAAAAAATGGCCCAGCCTTCTGCCATTGTCGTAATTACCTGACTACTTAACTTATGTATGTTTCAAATGTTGAACTTGTCACTTAGACTTCAAACATAAGTGGATTTAGGCAAAGCAATATATCAAATAATTGTCAGAAATAATAAAATCTTCCTTTAAATGGAAGGAAAATATAAAATGGAAATGGAGAATATATGTTTATGACCTCAATATGTGAACGTTCAGTTTAAAACGTAAGTCTTTTGAAGCAAATAAATTCTTGCAAATCCCAAAAGTCCTGTCATACTCCACAATGAAAAAATATAGATACACTTTTTTTTTTTTTTTTTGAGACAGAGCTTCAAGCTGTCACCCTGGATAGAATGCTGTGGCATCACAGCTCACAGCAACCTCCAATTCCTGGGCTCAAGCAAGTCTCCTGCCTCTACCTTCCAAGTAGCTGGGACTACAGGCACCCACCACAACACCCACTTATTTTTTGGTTGCAGCCGTTATTGTTGTTTGGTGGGCTGGGCTGGATTCGAACCCGCCAGCTCAGGTGTACGTGGCTGGCGCCTTAGCCTGTTGAGCCACAGGCGCAGAGACATATATACACATTTTTAAAAGTAAATGTAGAGGGGCAGGGGAGGAGGGAGTGTGACTGGCCTGATCTCACCTAATGTGCACAATGTGAGGGTGTTCGCTACGCCTCATGGGTGAAGGGCTCAACTACAACTTGAACTTTACTTTAGAAATGAAAACAATGTAACCTAAATATTTGTACCCTCATATTAACCTGAAATTTAAAGAAAAAAATTACTTTAGCATTCTAGTGCTACATGGTATTACATAGTAAGTACTATGATCCCCAAAGTTACTGGACCACCTGAATTTGAGAAGTTAGATCATCAGTGGAGTTAAAGTTATTTGTTAAATTCACCATTTATGGAAAGTTAGCCTTATTGCTGTAAAATATGGAATGACTCCACTGAGTAATTATTCATATATTTGTGTGTGAAGTTTTCCTCTTTGTATTTAGTGAATAAAATAAAATGCTTATGAGAAAAAAATATAACATATTAACCTGAAGAGGACTTTATATTTAACTCAGACAGTATATTTCTACTAAAAGAAAACTGGAATCCATAATTATATAGCTCACATTTTGAATGGAAGTCACATTCTGGAGTTCAGAATAAAGGTAAATACTAAAGCAGTTATAACTTTTTTTTGTATTTCCAAAACCATTGGTCAATCTGTTTTGTATATCACCTATAATGAATGACAACACAGAAATATCACAATTAGATTGGAAACAAAGTGAGACTAACCCAGTAGGCCATATCTTGTTTTCAAGCACTCATCTATGGCATCAGATAGCAAAAAGTCATTTATTACACTGACGTTGATAAAAGCAGGATTTGTTCTGTTGAATTTTCCTTCCTTTTCAATCTTTTGGAAGAGATTTTTCAATTATATTAAGTCTGTAGAATCAAAAAGTCTCCAAAGCTTTATTATCAACTCTCCCAGAGCACTATTAATATGCAGATGCCTAGAAAATGTCAGGGGTCTGTTTTAGGATTGAGTGACTATGAAAGTCAAATCCTGTCTGCTACATTAAATGCCCAGGGAGACCTGTCTGACTCTAATTTTAATAAGAACTCTTATTTGACCTAAACTCCTAAATTCATGTCTTCATATGGACGATGTCTTAGGACGCTCTTTTAGTAAATTTTGTTTAGATGGTAGTAGTATGTTGTAAATTTTTAAAGCTCTGAGAATTCAGACTTTAGTCCTTTTTTGTACTTGGGCCTACCTGTCATGATCAGTGTCAATCCAACCAAACTTTGTGTTTGACTATGTTTTGCCATCTCAATCAATTCTTCTGTTAATAGTATTTCCATTAATCTATTCATTCTCTTTCACACTTTCCTCTGAACCCACTTTAACTTGGTTCCTATGTGTGGTGACTCAAATAAAATTCCTCCCTGAAGGGTCACTGATAATGTCCTGAA
Organism: Arctocebus calabarensis; assembly: GCA_963573935.1. Taxonomy (NCBI): domain Eukaryota; kingdom Metazoa; phylum Chordata; class Mammalia; order Primates; family Lorisidae; genus Arctocebus; species Arctocebus calabarensis. Next base: position 36,758 of record CAUYON010103323.1, read on the forward strand.
TATCAAACTCTGATTTATTCTCCTTGACCTCTCTACAATCCTGAGAACTGTTGACCACCTCCTTCTTTTTTCACTGTCTTCTATATACCTGATTACTCGTGTATATCTTTCATGATTCTTCTCTTATGCATTTGATTGCTCTTTTCTCATCTCACTTTACTAGACCTGCTTCTCTCTAAGCATTGCTGTTTCCCTGGGTGTCATTTTCTGTCCTTTTCTTTTCACACCTACTGTCCTTGGGTGATCACCTTCTCAGAGGAATCCAAAGCTGACCTTCATAGCAAGACACAGACCCCTATTTGCAAATGTCTCCTAAATATGTTTGCTTAGCTCTACAGATCTCCCAAAACTAATATGTGCTAAACTAAACTAATGTCCTCTTCTATTTCCACACTTGATGTTCCCAGTTTTATTATTGACCTCCATCCAGTCTCCAACCCGGAGACCTAAGCCTGAATTTTACCTGTTCTCATTCTCTCTTCTCCTGCATGATCTCACCTGTCAGAAACCCTCTGAAATTTACCTTCAGAGCATTCCTCAAATGAGTCCTTGTCTGCTACTTCTCCTTTTTCAGTCCCTAATCAGATTATGATTTTTCATCTAGCCCTTGAATGATCCCTGTATTTTTCCTACATTCCATTCTTCCCTATTACACTTTAACTGTTACCATAATCCTTTTTCAAAAATGTGTAGCTAATGATAATTTTTCCCTTCCAGAAATTTTTCAGAAGCTTTTCACAGCCCATAACATAAAGTAGAATTTTATTTAAATAGAGAAAGGGACCGTGGTGAGCTACAGCCGGCTCCTGGCAGCTTCCTGGAGCTGAGTGTGTCTCTTCTCACCTCTGAATTTAGTGACTCTCCTTGGCAGCTTTGGATTGGCCATGATATCAGTACTTACATCAATAAAGTCAAAAAATGCAGTACATTAGGGCTTTATTTTTAAAAATCTTCTTGTCAAACATGTACCAGCATTCTACAACAAGAGAAATGTGTACTTAAGTTCTTATTTTGAATGAAGCAGGATGAGTTACTATATAATTCAGCAGTCTTGAAAATTTTTGCTCTTCTATCCTGTAAAAGAATTTTGGAAAAGTACGTATACATGTATCTTTAATCTATATCCGTGATAGACTCTACTATTGGTCAGAAAATATTAACTTCTTTATTTAGGGGTCATTTGTAGTTCTCCACTGTATTTAAATAGTCACATACCAATTAGGGGGTGGGGTGGTCCAGGACTGACCTCACTGACAGGGGGTCACTGAACCTCATCTTCAGTTGTCCACTGAACCAGATATGTAAAAACAGCTGGTGGCAGGGTCAGCTGCGGACCACCTCTCCCATTGGTATGTGATTTAAGTCAGCCTCACAAATTTCTTTGACCAAAGAAATGTTAAGCGTGTCTCTTTGACCAAAAATTAGAGTCAACTCTAAAGGGGAACAGCGTTCTCTCTGTTCCTTCTTGCAATAATTCAGATAAAGATTGCTCTACAGGTCAGGTGCAGAAGCTCATGCCTGTAATCCTCACACTCTGGAAGGCTGAGTTGGATACTTTTGAGGTCAGAAGTTCCAGATCAGCCTGAGCAAGAGTGACACCACATCTCTACTAAAAATAGAAAAAGCAGCTGGCCATTGTGACTGGCACCTGTCACAGCTAGTCAGGAGGCTCAGTCAAAAGGATAACTTGAGCACAAGAATTTGACGTTGCTGTGAATTATGATGGCACAGCACTGAGTAAAACCCAGGCCAACTGAGTAAAACTCTATCTTTAAGGAAAAAAAAAAGATTGCTCTGTCATCCTAGATTACACAGCAAATTTTGTTATAATGTATTGCATTTTTATACATAAAATCTTTTATAGATTATCCTACTGAATATTCCTGAAAAATGTATATGAGGAGGAATGTATATTTAATTGTACAAAAAACTATATGTGTCATATATTATAAGAACATATATACATGCATATATACACAGTATTTGTATTTGTGTGTGTTGCTGTTCATCTAACTTTTGAGCACAATAGCTTAATATGTTCACATATTTTGTTCACAATCCACGCTCCTATACTCTAGTCACATCCCCCCAAAAGCAAAGACTCTAAAGCTTCTATGTCTATGTTAAAACATCACCCTCATCAAGAATACCCTATTAACCTATTCATCTTTTCTCTAATCCAATTCCATCTCCTTACAATATAGTATACTCCCTTCAAAGCCATGTTCAAGTCTCATTACCTCTCTAGGCTTCCAAAATATCCTTTTTTCCACCATAAATTCTCAGCCATTCTCTTACCTTTTGATTGAACCTGTCTTGCCTGGTACTTTACATGGCTGAATTCTTTCATTCTCTAGGACTAAAGCAAATGTCACCTCCTTAGAGCTTCCCTGACACTTTATCAGATCACATTTATCTCTTTCCACCCATTCCCATCATTGCATCCTGGTCAGCATTTATTATGTTTTTTATTTATAGATTAATTTATTGGTCTAATATATTTGTCCATTTCTTTCTTTGGACAGTGAATCCAGAGGATACATATATAACTGTGAGCAACAACACAAGTTCTTATTAATAATGACCTACATAGAAATCCTTTCATTTTGATTATAAGTTTGAAGATAGGTTCAATAAGTCAGAATTAACTCTCAGGCTTGAAATCCAAGATCTCTGGATTATATTCCCTTCTCTCCTGTCCAGTGGATTAGGGTGTGGTTCCAGGGGTTGTTTTAAAAACTAAAAGATGAATAATTTTCCCTCATGGGGGAAGGAGAGGGCAGACAGAGAAGGAGGGAGGGGGTGAGGGAAAGAAAACCAAAAAAAAAAAAAAAAGAAAGAAAGAAAAGAAAATAGTGTCTAACTTTCATATAAATTAGATTCAATTCTGACTAAAGTATATTAATTAAATATTAATTTTGTAATTCAACTTGTCAATATGTTGTTTAGGATATTGCATCCTCATCTATAAGTGAAACATGTTTGTAATTTTTCTTTATAACAATATATTTTCTCTAATTTCAATATCAGATGTATCCAGATCAAGTAGAATGATATTGAAATATTTCTTGTATTGTTTATAAGATTTCTGGAATTGCTTATTTTGTAAAATCATTGTGGTCTATGAGTTTATGACAGTTTGAACTTTGTTATTTAATTCAATTCATTGCTTAATTACCGTTTTCCTATGAATGATTATATTGTGGTTAATATGTTAGCATAGCAGTATTCCCAGATAGTTTTTTTGTTTGTTGGGAGGTTGGGCTTTGGGGGGGCAGAGTTAATACTTTGCATGAAATATGTGCAAAGTGAAACAGTGAAATTGCTTTCTCTTTTGTCTTGTGATTTTTTTTTTGAGGTGAAATTTAAGTTTTTGTGTGAGTAGTACTATTATACCTATCTTGAGTGTCTTGCTTCTACTGTATCACATCATACCTTTGTTTAATTCTTAAT